>JAQFZE010002638.1:0-14145 GCA_034695245.1 Dicyrtomina saundersi | reverse complement strand
GAAAGTCGGTTGTTCATAATGCAAGTTTCGTACTTGGACGTTCGATGGTCTTAGTTGTAGTGCCTCACCTAACCAAAGCAAGACTATAGTTCCACAAATTCCTTGAGAATTCCTTGCAATAAATTCCTATTTGAGTTAATAGCTAAGATGAAGAAATGGGAATGACTAAGAAAAAACTTATCTCTGAGCGCCACCATACATTTTAATTTACATCGTATTTGTTGTGAAGTTGAGAGCTCTGTGGTTAAATCTCCTTTGCACACTCCAACTATAATACCGAGGAAAAGAGCCGACTTGAGCGAGCGAGAGCAAAATTCGAATTTATACTTTTTACACACTAAAGCACAATTCAAGCCCCTAAAAATTCTTTAGTTCCTTCTTTGCTCGAAATATAAGACCTAAAATTGGGCAGTTAGCATATACATATTACAGGATTGAAAGACACTTTCCTTACCAGCTCAACATAGTTACGGTTGTTCGTCCTCCGTGGTGAAAGTTGTACACGATCGAGAAAAAATGTTTTTGCAGCCAGAGTACCATGTCACCTTTTTTAAAATTTATCCCTCCTCTGAAATGCATTCGATTTTCTCTAATTCTCTACAGACGTGATTTCCTATAGCAACGCTATGACTACAAATGTACGACTATACAAAGTGTAAAAGGAGGAAGTGCGACAGTGCTGTGGAAAGTTAAGAATTTTTCTAGTTAGAAATAGTAATTAAATTTCGAGGCGGAATTTAACAAGTATTTCTTCTCCTAATTCGAAGCCCATTCAATCTAATTCTGAAGTGAACTCGAGTCCTATTGTGGACAGATAAAGTATCCCATAAGCAGTGTACTAACTCCATTTGCTCATGATTGCAGATGCGAGCTCAGCGCAGTATATCAAACTTTGAATCCCTAGAAACGTCTTGAATTTCAAAATCTACTTCCAAGTTTAAATGCTGGCTTTCCTTGAGAAATTCCAATTCGGATTTGGATTCAGATTTGGAACTGTAAGGTAGGCTCGGAGCAAGTTTAGGATTCGCCAAGAAATCTTATTTCTAAAATTCCACGCAGTTATATACTATGTGCAACCAAATAGGGAAAATATGTCCAGCACCCGCAGTTTGTAAACAGCATCAAGGGCAGCTTGCAAGTAGGAATAAATACTTTATGTATATCCATAGTCAAACTGGAAGTGAAAGTTTTTGGACAACTTAAACTAAGTCTTTCCTTTTTTTTGAATAGTTCTGGTGAGTTTATCTAAAATCAGGAAAAAAATTAATTTAGAAAAGAGAATGAGCAGGGTACAATCAATAAGAAAGTAATTAAAGTTGAAAATAAAAAATACTGGTTTCATTTTTTATTGCTTTTCTAATTATTATTTGAAGTAACTTAAGACAAGTTTCTTTTGTATGAACTGTTCATAATTTCTATAGAAACGAATTAAATATACGAATATTTAAGTTTTCAAAACGATGATCTCTTTTTACCGTTACGAGAAATGTAACTTTCTTTAATTTTCTCTCCTTTCTTTATCATGTAAGATAAATTAAATATTTCTAATTAAATTCTTGAGGAAAATTTTATATTATAGTCGTGTACAAACAATAAAAAGATAAAACAGTAAAAAACAAAAAAATCGATAAGATGCTTGACTAGAAAGGCGCAGAGTTTTGGTCAAGTTTTGAAATAATTCAAAAATCTCCTGTTAAATGTCATTGCTTCATTTTTCCTCGTGTAATTCAAACTTCAAACTTAGCTCTCGCACATGAGTTTTACAGTTCCATGATTATAAAATCATTGCAAGAAAATATATTAGAAGGCAGGAGGGGGGGGGCTTTTTCATACATACACTGGTTTCTTGTGATTTTGTATTAAATTTTGTATATTGCAAAACCCCGTTTTATTGTACCGCGTCCTCAGGATAACATTTTTAAATGGTTTATCTCTATCTCTGTAGCTAAATAGAAATTCCACTCTTTTCTGATTCTGAACTATGGGGGACTCAAAAGTTATGCTCGTGAAAGGCTGAACTAACCAAATGTAAATCTGAAAAGCCATGGTAAAAGTCAACATTTGAAAATGGAATTAGAATTCCAACATTTTATTCATGACTGCATGTAAAATTAAATTTCTTTCCATTTCCATGCGTCAAATTCCAAAAGTCTTGTGACTTTATTAATTCAATTTTTGAGAGGAAATTCGGGAGCCCTTGAAAGCTTCAATGAACTCGTTACATGGCGAATCAGATTTTGGAAAGTAGTATTCCTAAAGAAAAAAAAGGAGTAGAAGAAGAAGAAGCCGTTGACTGAGTTAGTCCATCCAATCCTTTAAATGTTACATAACCACTACCACTACCCACATACAACTTCATCTTGACATTTTTTTTAGTTTTGAATTGAACGCACACACATAGTTATCCCACATTCTGAACCCAGAGCACACTGAATTATCTGCTTTTACACGCAACTTACACAAGGAAAGAGAAAGCGTTTCCATTATTCCAAATGTAAGTTTGAATTTGATGGTTAATTAAGAATTCAAAGTTGGATGTTAGTGTTTTAATCTCATCTTAATCTTTTAGAAGAAAAGGCAAAAGTCATATATTCCTTGTCAGTCAACAAATTATGTTATAGTTTAAAGCGTAGAAAAATATTAAATTCACTTTAAATTGATTTTCTGTCTCTTTTTCCTACAACCTAAATGCATTACTGATTTTAATTTCAAAGTCCCTGGGGGTAGAAAGTCTAAGAAATAAGAAAGTACACTTTCCACTTTCTCCCTTGTTTCTTTTATTTTCTCTACATATAGTGAAAGGCTCCAGTGAAAGGCTAATCGAGTTTCAGACGCTAACTACTCCATTATCAAATTAACAACACAAAATATTACATTATATACAATATTGCTTGCTTTGTTTTTAAATACTCTAAATACTTTAAAAAAGCAATCCTCCCAAGATAAACTTCATTAAGAATTAAGATTCTTTATTCTATTTACGTTCTATAATACACAATGAATATATAAAATTGAAAGTTACTTTTATCGTGCTCAATTACTAAATGGGAGTTACATATATGAAATACATGACGTGCTAATTGCCAGGTCCTATAAAGCCCTATATAGTGTCGACTCCAAACTGTTCCGCTTGAGTACATAAACATGCATCAGACCATTTAGCAGAGATGTTTAAATTGACTGTGGCAATGGTACAGTGTATCTCCTCCTTTTTTGTCATATTTTGGGACTTGGGTTGTGTACTCGACTTCAAAACTTCGAGTTGAAATCTAAGAAAGAGAAAGCGACCCGTGAGTCAACTAAAGTCATTTCTTGGTTTTGTATGGAATACTTTAAATAAAGACAGCAAAAGGAAGGAACGGAATTGAATTGATGCTACACGAGTGTGCAGCTTAGTCTTCCATAAAGACTACAAAGAAAGCAAAAAGTTTAGTTGAGTGAGCGTTTATTTGTAAGTAGAGAAAGTTGTTGGGGAGAGAGAGAGAGGAATATGTTCCCTGAATATTTATATTTTCTCACAAGGTACTCCTTCTTCTTCACAAATGTGCATCTCCTCTCCCTCCGCACCAATGCTCCTCTACCTCCATCTCTACTGTCTCCATAGCTATACTGTCTATATCTATGTAGACTTGTAGACTACACAAGGACGCCAAATTCACTCCACTGCCATCCACCCATCTCTCCACATCTTCATGTACATTTGATTAGCCCAATCTCCAGTCCCAGCTTCCCAGTTTTCATCTCGTGCTTCACTTTATCAACTTACATATTATTATTCTCACCATGATTTCCTGTTGAAAATTCTCAAATTATTTAAATAGGCTCAAACTGTAAAATTAGGAGACAGACGTCAGACTGCAGAGCTTTCGTCCACCTTTTTTATTTTTGGATTTATGAAGAAAAAAAATCCAGAGTTATAATATCTTTGATGCTGAAATTGTATCATTTCCTCCTTATGAAGAAGCCTTGTAAAACTGGGACAATGGTGAAGGCTGTGCTGTGTCTGTGTAGTCTGGAGTCTGTAGTGTAATTGTGTCTTGTGCGGAGCCTGCATCTTTATCATGATGTGTTGGGAAAGGAATGTAGAAATGCAAAGTTGGAGAAAGTGGGAGTAAAAATAGTTGAATTGAAGAAAGGGGAAACTATGTGAGACATAAGCTGGCATGAAATGATTGAATGCAATAAACGGACAGTTGGTTGAATCTTGTCAAAGGATCAAACAAAGCAAAGATCAAAAGCGCATATACATGACGTCCTTTTCTTTTTCCTCCCTTTCTCCTCTCTAACCTCAGTCTCTCTTTTATTGTATTAGACGCTCAACATTCGAGAAATATCATATTCCTCAAGACAACATCCACATGGACATACATATACGCCTTCCTGCTCTATACGATCACTTACTTAAATGGATATGAATATGGATCACGGTCACAAACTACATGCACAAAACACATAAGCATATTATTCCAAGGCTCATATATAGAAAGCATTTTGTTCCTTTTCCATTTTATATTTTCCGTCTTCCAGCCATTCACAATACTCGCCCCTCAGTCTCCCTCCTTACATCGCATTCACTTTCACCAACACCATTATTACATAAAAGGAGAGAGCGTCATGTGAGCTCATGCTTTGTAGCCACGTCTCCGTCTACGTCTATTGTTACACGCAGAGATAGACTCGTGCCCATGTTGATAGTAATATCACCGAGAATTACATCAAAATTGATCTAATATTTCCCTTGCCGTACATACTAAATTCTGTCCAGCTCAATATTTAAAATGAGAATATTGATATTTTTTGTCCACATTTCCCAAAGAACAAAGATTTTATTTTTACCATGGTCATCATTGCTGTAGACGTCTCCAGTCTCCACACGCTTTTACTTATAGGGCAAAAAAAAAATCAAATGAAAAGTGAAAGTATTAAAAAGTTTTAAAACATCTCATGTGCGTGATGATTGCTGTATTCATGTCTTGTGAATCGGTTAAGTGAATACATTTTTTAAAAGAGAAAGCAAAAAATAGAGAGAAATTTGAGCGTGTGAAAAGATGCTACGCATTTTCTTTGGTGACTCTGAATATTCCATCGGCATTCCAGAACATCTAGCTAGAAAGCCAGCCTAACTTTCAGATTACTTCCCTACTTTCCCTAACTCATCCTCATCTGGTGACTAGAGCAAGATAAAGATAGGAGCTAGAGAAAGGAGAGGGAAGAGGCTACCGCTACCCATGGGTATACGATATAAAATGTGAACTATTTGGGATAGATCCTCTTTAGTTGGACTCAGTTCATCTTCATGCATCTAGTGAAAGGAAGGTGCATACATTCCAGTATTATATGTAGCCAGCTTTACACAAGCAGAGAGGGAAGTAATGCTATAGGCATAGGTGTATGGACTCTGGATGTGGATGAGGATGTCTGAAGGTCTATAGATTGGAATAAGTAAACTTGACAGACTTTCACCGCTTTCTCCGATAAAACTAGTGACAGGATACATTGTCAGTCTATCAAGTTATAACAAGCTCCACTGAGGATAAAAATGCAATCGTTATCCATAGGATGCTTCAAGGCTTTCCAATTATCGACAAAAATGTAGCTCAATCTCTAACCAGCAATAGCTACTTCTTCTTCCGTTTCTCTTTTCTCGCTCGTATTTTTTCGAGACCCAAAACGAATTGACTTAATCTTCCTACACGCACTTTATGAATCCCTCTAAATAACCTCTTCCTCATTTTTTCCTGGTTTATTTCTCCCTCCCGTTTTCTTTCTCATTATGATACTTGGCACTGCACTGTACACTTTTCATTCTCCCCTCTTATTTTGATCCTATTGTACTAGACTCTACGGGTTTTCCCACGGTACACCTCCATTCTACATAACGTACACAATCCGCTCCCGCTCGATGACTGCGACTATCTTTGTTGTTGGGATTGTTACTTTCTATGTGGATTGAAATTGTAAGCCAGACGAGAGACTGCGACCATGAGACTGTCAGAGGATCGAGACTTTCTCCCGATGGCAAGTCTTTAATTGCAGACAAGGGACCATTGTTAATTCAATTTAGTTTATAATTAATGTGCTTTTACTACTACAGGAAAAGCTTATCTCCCAACTAAATAGCTGGGTGAAAGCAACTTTCCATTCCATCACCGTCATGCATTCACATCATATATATTTTAGAAAAGTTTTAGTCACGTCATTTTTCTCTGCTCAAGTGCCTCAAATTCTCTAACTCCATGTTGTATTATTATTATTCAGAATGGGTTGAGCACAAAAAAAAAGAAAAAGAATGAAGTGAAGAAAGGATAAAACTTTGACCCTGAATCAAAATTTTACCTGAGCTTCTAGCATAGTGTATAAAAATTCCTGAAATGAATTATTCATCGGTTTATGTAAATAGTGATATTGAAATGCCTTTGAAAAATTGATGGAGTGACTCAAGTTGTGGCAAAAGGCAAAAAGAAAAAAGTTAAAGGGGAATTTCTAGGCCGTCGAATTTGCCGCCAAAGCGGGTTTTATATGCAGAGCTAACAGTTCTTCTAAAGATAAATTAAAATGATTATCATATACTGACTATCAGAACGGAGTTTTTTGAAGTGTACACGCAGAACGTGAAATTGGGATTTAATTTTTTCAGATCATATCAACCATATCAAGAGTGTTGCTGGTGTGGATCATGTGGGAATTGGAGCTGGTTTCGATGGAATTAACTAGTAAGTCTTTGTCCTCGTTACATTCATTGCATTTATTTTTATTTTCTACTTTATTATATTGACGAGTTTTGAAGTTATTTCTTTAAATACAAAAGAATTGGGGCCTTTTGTGCTTATTTAGATACACAGGAGAAATAATTTAGTTTTACTTGTGGAACTGCTTAGTAATCTATGTTCGTTTGATATGTGTGCTACTTAATCATACACGTGGCACGTTGTGGTTGCGGCCATAGCCACATCAAAATCGTTCCATGTATTGCAAGAGTCATGGAATAGTCTGATCTTTTATAGAGTTTTTCTTTTGCGTTTTATAGTCAAAGTCAAGTCGCGACTAAAACTATATAGTAAATAAAATAGTAAAAAGCACTACGTATTAAATAGTTGAGCCAATTTCTTCGTCAACAAAAGAAAAATGAGCCCGTTTTTCATGATGTGTCATGACCTGTTTTAATGATGAGTTGAGAGGGAAAGCAGAGGATATAAGTAGTTGTAATGAAATATCATCAAGTAAAACATCATTAAAGGTTAGTTTACAGCCTCATAAGCCCCTTACTCGTTTGTACATATAGCCTTTGTCTGAAAGAGGAGACAGCGAGTGAGAGATAAAGGTGAAAGGTAGGGAAGGTAGGCAATTAATAGAGGACGACAAAGTTTCCGTTTCTGTACTAGTTTGAAGAATTAAACTCATGTCTTTTATTACTAAGCTAAGGGAAAAAATGGCGAACACATGATATTTCAAAATTTAAGTAAACCTTCTTTCAAACCTTATCCCATACACTTTCATCTTTTCGTCTAAATAACATACAATCATTACTGAGAGAAAGCAAAAAGTTTTCCCATTTAATCAATGACCTCGTTTTTTTTAATAATCTTTAATAATTTTCTTGGTGCATTTATCAATAGTACACCACGAGGACTTGAGGACGTCTCAAAGGTAAATTAGAAATTTGAAAATTCTAAGCATAAACAAAAATAGAAATAAGAATAGAAGAAAAACAAAAATAATTTTAACTAATAATTATTTTATTCGCTTTCTTTTCAGTACCCAAATTTGTTCGCGAAGCTATTAGAAGATGCAAAATGGTCACCAGATGACTTGAAAAAGTTAGCTGGACTGAATTTTCTCCGTGTATTTCGTCAAGTGGAGAAGGTAAGTGGAGTCGGATTTTTTATATTGTCGACCACCCAATTGTCAAGGCTTATCAAACTTGTACAATGCTCTTCCCCGCCCCGCTCACGCATTAGTTTTTTTGAATCTCCTTTGATTGATTTTGGTTGTTTGAGAAAAAAAAAATGTTGGGCTTGCAAAGAGGCCATGAGGATATGCTTCTGGTTGCGGGATGTGCGGTGGATCGGATGAGTATTGGAAAGTTTTGAGCTTGAGCTTATATGAGAAATATTACTTCTTCTACAGTCTTCGTCTCTCACTCACTGACTGTATCATGAGAGCCTTTCTGAGAAAAACTAAGCGAGCCTCTCTAAAATTGAATCCTCCCAGCATCCATCCATCCATCCGTCCATCCAACATCTAAATCATCATCATTCTCCTTTTCTCGATTTCTTCAATGCCATTCCATTCTCCCATTCCATGTAGTCTCAATGCATGTGTTCACGTATCATCATCCATTCCCTACTCTATGTACATGTACACACTCTCTCTCTTTCTAGGCCCAACTTTCTCCATTTCTACTTGAACCCACACTTTTCCTCCAGCTTCCTCCTGACCACTGCCACTAGATCAATATACATGGGAAAACTTATAGAAATCCTCTTTTTTCTTCTAAGCCGATCCAGTGGCCTATATGATAGCCACTTCCATCAACCAAACCAACCAACCATCCATCCAACCATTAGTTAACGTTCAAACCTCGATTTCTGAATCCTTTAAACCAAGACCCTCAAAACCATAAAGTCCTTCCACTGCCACCTCACTACTACGCTCCACCATTACATATACTAATATTGATATATTCCAAAATCCAAACCTAATTTTTTAGAGCCTCTCCTCTCATTTCTTTTAGCTTCCTTTCTCTTTTTGTCTTTTTTGTCTCTCAGTCGGCTCGCGATTTAAACAAAACAGTTTATCTTCTCTAAACTTTTCAAAGCCCTCAATGACCTCTAAGCCTGGCTCGGCAGTCAAAGTAAAAAGTATGAGTAAGACATATTTTTTTAAGTTTTCACTTTCTTTATGGGAGAAGAGACAATGTACAAAAAATTCCGCAAAAAATGTCTTTGTGAGTGGAAATAAGTGAGAAAGCTCGTTTTTGTGTGAAGAATAAAATTTTAGTTGGGTGAAAGTAAATGTCAGAGTTGGGGTATTGGTTTTCCGACATCGGTCCGGACTTAGAGGCAGTGTCAGAGTTTCAGTTTCAGTGGTTCGACAGATACGAATGAGCCTGGGGGAAAGTGTTTAATGTTTTTGATTTGTTCAATGTTATGTTAAAGGTTCGAAATGAATGGAAAATGGCGGCAGTTCAACCCGTAGAAGGTTTGATCCCCAGCAATCTTCTCGAGGGACATACTCAGTGTGTTTATGTGGGTTCATGATACGGACCCATCTATTCTCCTTAATTAACCCATTTACTTTGTACTCCCCCCGCTACTCTCAAACACTACTACTACTACTACAACTAATACTACTACTACTACATACAACCAACTTTCTCCCCCTCTATCTTTCAAACATACACCAAGGACCGGGACGAGAACAGCATGAACAATTTCAACATGGAGCACATATTCACACTTTAAATCTAATACCAACTAAGCCAACCAAACTCAACTTCATTCAAGCAAGACGCAGAAGGAAAAAAAGGATGGGGGGAATGGAAGGACGGGAAACTCAAGGCAGACTAAGGTGGTTTTTTTGTGGCATTTATTTTCCCAGATAGATTTTCATTCACACAATTTCTATTTATGTTAGGCAGTAGTGCTTTCATTTCCCATTACAACCACCTCTCATTATCTCCTCTCCTCCCGTCCACCCTGGTCCCAACACTACTTTCTCTCGCCGCCTGTCCTCTCCCCAGCAGTGGTCATCCTTATTTATGTGATTTAGTTTTGGGACAAATTTACAAACAATTGTGTACGTATAAGTATAGCTCACTACCACTACAGTGTCTACACCTATGAAAAAGTTTACTTTCTCCAAAAGATTCAAGAGATAGCCAATCTGCACCATTACACTCTCAGACTCAGCCCATTTCAGTTAATTAATTCACAAGTCTACAGGGTCAGTTTTCTCCAATTTTCCAATTTCCCTCTTTCCAATTCTGCACCACACAAAGCTACACTCTAGTGTTTTCTGCATAGGTTAAAGTAGAAGGTTAAATACATATATAGACATCCCTCTAGCTTCTTGTCCCAAACTCACTACTCCCCAATTCCAATCCAAGCTCAACAAACCATCAATACTAAAACAATGTACAGACCAAACCTGCTCTTGTCACCAATACATCTTACAGCTATAGATACATTTGGACACATGAAGTGAAAACGTTCAATGTTTAAAATACGCCGGGGATAAATACACAATTAAATGCATAATCAAGAATACAATCTAAATTCCAAGATGGATTAATTTGAGAGAAGTCAGATGCTCAACTGTGACAAAAACAATTTTATGTTTGACAAGACGAGGACAGAATAGAGGAGCAGAGAGCGGAACGAGCCTCTTGTGTAAATAAAAGTGAAAGTATGGAAGGATAGTTAACGTGTCTCTGCCTGAGTTACAAAGTCCCAGAGTGACATCAAGCTCTCCATTTATCACCACAAAGTACTCTGTAGTTACTTTCTCAATACGAATTTAAATGAAGGAGACTTGATGTGATGGGAAAGATCACTGGTTCTTGGATTTGGGCTCGTTGAGTGCAAAACACGGACAAGGACAAGATCCACTCCCCACAGCCCACAGCCCACAATGCAGAGCAATGTCAATGTGAGTCTAATTCAAAAGCCTCTACAAGATGGGACAGAAAACCAACTTTGGGTCGATCAACTTTCTCCTAGCTCCAAGATGGAAACTAAAGAAAGCATGGTAATGGTGCATAGGGATACTTTGACTGTGACAGTTTGTGATTTCGTTGTGTAACGATGCAATTGCATTGACATTCTCCCTTCATATGCTGAGCCGTGGATGTCGATATAATGGAATGGGATACAAGATTTGGATCCTCAATGAAACGAGTTCATGCAGCCGACAAATGACCTGTCATCAAAAAAGCTTTAGCATTATTCCCCCAGATTACTGAAGAAGATCTCCTTCTAAATGGAATCTCTCCCACTCCTACGAGTCTCCGACTCGAGCCTCGCTCTTCTGCTCTGTTGTGTCGTTGTTGTTGTTGTTGGTGGAGAATAACAACAACAAAATATAAATTTCACTTCGTGTTTACTGTCAACAGCTTTCACCTCTTATCCATGACACAGAAAAACCGAGCAATAACATTACTACAGAGAGGACACAGAAAAATTCCATAGGAAATCCAAGGTAGAGAAAATAATAGAATTGAGAGAAAGTTAGGATGGGCGTAATTTTCTTTCTCATGATGGGGAAGATGATGATGATATGATGTGGAAAAAAGGAAACTCAATATGCATGTGTCTTCGTTTATGAGGCTCAAGTGAACCTGAAAGTAGACTCTAATACAATTCCAACATTGGAACTGTCATTACTTTTCTCATGAAAGAAAGCACAGCAACTCATACGTAGCTTCTAATGTGGAGTGGATATTGGAAACAGTAAACCTTCCTTTTTTTTCTCTCTCTCTTTCTCTCGGGGAGTGAAAGAATGTTGATTGCGTTTGGGGTGGGAAGTGAAAGTGGGGATTCTTCGCGACGCTGCTCTGTCACCCACTTCTCTAAAAAAAAAGGAGAACAAAGGAGAAAGGTATTGCTACTACTTGGACTTAACTGGTTTTCATCTTGTTACTTTTATTCCTCATAGGACAAGGGAGAGTCAATTTCTAATCTTTTATAAAAGTATATAAGTAAAACTACAAGCCTTCGTCCCACTTTCTTTCATTCCTTCTTTCTTTCTGTCTTTCTACTTGACTTCTCCCAATGAAAATTCCGTCATTGTAAAGTCGATATTTTTAGTTTTCTCCTACACCCCATGTCAAATGACGTCCAAATAAAATTCCGTTACACTCCCAGTAATTTTTTATTTTGTGTTTATTTCGATCGTCAAAAATCGTAGTGACAGAATGAGATCTCAACATGGCTTTCTAGTTCCAATGAAATGAATATTTTACAATAAAAACCAAAAAATAAAATTCAAGATTCAAAATTCCAGCTTTCCTTAAAAAAATACCAAAAGTGAAAGTATTTGTTTTACTTTCCCCCTCCTCCCATACTCCTTCCCAGAGAATAAACTACCCTAATATCTAAATCAAAAGTACATGAAATGCCCTAGATTCTCAAACTAAATTGTATTACCGTACAAATCAAAAGACTAACTGTTTCTTCTGAAGCTCACATAAAAAATAACAGACTAAACTAACTAAAAAAGTTGAAGTCCAAATTAATACTTCCCCCTTTTCTTTCCCTTATAAATCTTGGGCTGAACATTAACAATAATTTTGAGACTCATGAAACATACGAGTGCAAGAGGCGGAAGTGACTCATAAAACATAACTTTATGAGTTAAATAAATAAAGAGTGTGTGCTCTCTCTCTCTCTCTCTCTGCTCCTTTGCTGTAGAGTCCCTTGAGTGGGGGAAATATAAGGAGTAAGAATCATTAAAAGTACAATTAATTACAAAGTGAGGGAGGCTATCTTGGTAATTTTTAATTAGAAACAAACTCTCTTTCTCGCTGACAAAAGTAATACAGTTTATCAAGAGAAATACAGAGGGAAAGAAAGGGAGCGGAAGTTGAAAGAAATAGATGACAATTATGTTCATGTGCTCAAACTCTCTCGTCGTCCTCTCGTCTCAAGTGAAAGTAGTTTCCATAAATATTCGACACCATTCCATGAAAGTATAAAAGTGAAAATCATCTCAAAAACTACATCTCCACATATTATACATGAGGACTACAAAGAAAGAAGGAGACGAAGAAGGAGAGTTACAAAAATGTTTTGACAGCTCCAGTTTTTTCGTTCCGGCTCCGTACGCCGTACGCCGTACCCCGTACGTACACGTTACGTTACGTTGAGAGCATGAGTGAAAGTTAAAGTAGAGAGTGGTAGTGTCTACTATCTCCTCTTCACAATCGAAATCGAGAGTATTAAGTGGGAAAAGTATATAATCGATAAAAAGGGAAAGGAACAACAGTGAAGAAAGAGTGTGACTCTGTGAGCACATCTCATAAAAAAGTTTTTTTTCCTCCAGTGTACCTCTTTATATATATATATAATAAATACATATAGTTATATTTGATGTGCTGTGTACTGTGAGTGGTGAGCGTCGTACTCGTGGCAAAATGTGACTCAGTAATGCTGTGTATGAAGTGAAAGTGAATAATATTTGAGACTTTCATTATATCTGAATTTGTACTTAAGCCCAAAACAGAACCATTCCCGGGCGGACGTGTGCCAAAGGGAAAAAATATTAAACAAAGTTAATGCTCACATTCACGTTCTTGCCCATTGATGATGGTTTCTATTTTCCCCAGTCCACACACTTAACTTAAACCAGTCTCCAGTAGTGAAGGAGCAAGTGAACATTGAACACGAGTGCGAATAACTACATTTGCGAGTGCCAATTCCAATGTCAATGACATGAACCTTGAGGAGAACTATTTTAACAATGTTGTTGACATTTGATACTTCCTCCTCTCTCACCACACTTCCCCCGTCTTCCGTCGTCTCCCATCAAGCACCATTAATAACAACAGATTTTTTTCTGTCCGCTCCTGCATCGGGATTCGAGATTCTTATCCAACAGATTCCCTTGTGCGTGTGTGTGTGTGTGTTGTGTGTGAGGTTCTCGTCCCTCCCTCAGTGAAAACGAAAAGAGAAACAGCGAGTACATTTGTGATAAACTACTACTACGTATGCACATGTACTAAGACGTGGGATTTGGATTGTCCCTCACAATGAACCTACGGTTACGGTGCAGTGATATGCTCAACTCTATAACTCTATTTACTCTACATAGAAGGAAAGGAAACCCATTCGGGGTAAATGTTCCAAATAATAAATGTACAGACAGTGAGTTGACGTTAAAGGGAAATCTCAGCCCTTTGTGCATCCACATCCTTAAATTCATCTTATTCAATCCACACGACACACACACACACACAATCCAAATATTTATAAATCATCACAATAGATACTGAGACGGTTACCTGTACCGATGCCGATAACGATAAGGATAAATGTCATTTTCCAATAACTGCATCATATAACTGTAGGTTCATAATCTACACTTTGTACTCAATATATTCTTGATAAGAATTAACAGAGCTTTTTACTCACCACAGTCAATTATTCA
>JAQFZE010002637.1:0-14147 GCA_034695245.1 Dicyrtomina saundersi | reverse complement strand
AATCTTGCCGCGCGAAATTTTACGAAAGAAGAAAATCAGCTGTGTTAAGTAAAGTCCTCAAATATGCGGCTGCGGATTGCGGATGGGAGACGGATTGGAGCAAAACGTAATTTATCGTTTTCAATGTCCTGTCGTGGTGTCGCAACATTGAGAGAGACTGACTGGCTACCGTATCACCATTCAATATTTCACGAATAAAACTGATTGGAATGCAGGTCCTTTGATGAAGAATTGAATGAATGCATTCAACTCTAGAAGTGCTAATTCTGCTGATGCTTGGATTCTGTAAATCATTTATTTCCTTCACTCGTTTTCCGTCAATTCCTTCGTGTGGTAATAGTTGGTGGTTTTCTCATCTTTTTGTACTCTGTCTGTAAAATCTAGTTTTAACCTAAAACTTCAAGTTTTTAACTTTATTTATTCTGGGTTTCTGTAATATTATTAAACATCACTGATCATATTATAATGGCAGATAATCTCCAGGTAAGATTGGTATATTCATTTTATCAAAGAAGAAAATTAAAATGGCAAATTCAAAATTACTTACAATACAATCGTGAATATTTTCATTATAGGATGTTGCGGCATGGAGAGGTGAACCCGTTGAAGAGTTGGCCATGGGAGCTTTGGTCACAGGTCAAGGCATCATTTCAATTCGGCTTCACAGTGGAGTCCGAGTTGACCTCACTGCGGACAAAGCTGTGCGAGTCATTAATAACAAAGTAAGTAAACAATAATGTTTGTTGAATCTTTTAAGGGAGAAAATGCAAAGAAGGCTTCACTTGTCAGGCTTTTCACCTGTGACCTGTGTACTACTATGCACATCAGCGTTTCGTATGTTTTTGTCTTCTTTTGTGATGTATGTTGTGACATTGTTGAAGGTAGGGTAAACTAAGGACAGACAGCAAACCAGCCAAAGAAATTATTATTACTATTACACTCAAACACAACACACCTTACTTTAAACACTATGTAATATGTAGGGGCATAATTGTATTTTGGGTGTGTTTTGGGTTATCAATTCTATTATAGATTTTATCGAACTATGGCAATTAGATCAGTCAGTGGACAGGCATAAAACTTAGATCCCAACCCAAAGTAGTTCAACAACGATTGAAAAGTTGCTTCTATATGTGAACTACGATGGTTTTGTAACTCGATTTTCATAAAAAGTTAACGCCGTCAATCAGTTCCCTGATTGGTCCGCTGGTTTTAACTTAGGTATATGAAAATATTTATAAATCCTGGGAATTTAAAAGTAAGTCCTTTTTCTGCTATTGATTTAGTTCAATTCCTCTTATGGAATTACATATAATTCCAAAGGAATTAAAGCTGAAGCGTGTTCACAGACTGTAGATAGAAGAAAAATTGAGTACATTAGGTACTCAATACTCAACTTCTCCCCATATGTAAAATACATTATTTTATAATTTTTAATTAATTGATAGTATTTGTGCACCGGCAAATAAATCCTTAATCGCATCATGGAAATTGATAATAGTGTTGCATACTGTTTGTTTTAATTTAGAGCAATATAATTTTAGCACTCAGCGGCAATGGAGCATCTGCTGCCTTGATTCATCCAAGTGGATGTGTTTATCAGTATGGAAGTCGGGTTGAAATCACTACATCGGATCCCAGGGGTAACAGCAAGTAAGCTCTAGATTAATCTTTCAGCTTATTTTTCCTTAGTTGAAAGTTTTCGTTAATTAGTACTAAGGTACAGGCCTATACCTCCTCTCCCCCGCCTCCTCCCTTCTTGTGACAATAGGTTCCGACTCCACTGCACTCGCCCATAGTCATTATTATTTTAGCCAACTGATTAGAATTTGATTTTTATGTCATCAATAGGAATGCAAATTACACGCGCTGTATTATATTTTTAAATAACAAAATATTATTTCGTATTGGACAACACACACTAGGAATGTAGTGTACGTCGCCACTTTTCAACCATGTTGTGTGTCGTCTTGTATAAAATACGATACAGCAGTTGTGAATACGTAACAATATTCCCCCTATTGTTTTGTCATAAGGTGGGATCAAGGTTGTTATCATTTAACCATGAATATGTGTTTTGTACCAGTTGACAAAAGTCAGAAATAATTTAAGTGGTTAATGCTTAAAATTTAATGTGTTATAAACTTGTTTACTGTTTTGTAAGTTCTTACTTTAGCCACTACATTTGAAAGAATTTTATATAAGCAGGGTTTGATGGTCAATAACAAGCAAAGCCCAAATCCTGCCCTAAAACTAGATATAATAGTTGCAAACTATGTGATTCAAATAATTCATTATTTATCAGTATTTTAGATTTAGATATTTTTTTATTTTCACCTTCTAATCAACTTTATAATAAATTTATAGGACACGGGCATGCATGTTTAAAGAATGTTAGTCGTAATGGAGAAATAGAGTAGCAGCACACATATTTCTGTATGTGTGAAAGTTTTCTGCTAACTATATACTTACTACAAAACACTAAATGGGTGTTCTGTTTAAGAATATACTATTTTGGTTTAAAGCTTAAATATTACTCTTTAGTTTTAAACTACCGCATATTCTGCCTGTAATAGTTTTGTACTGTGATTTGTCGAAAGATGCTTCCGTGTTTCTTTAAGTTCTAATGAAGCATGTTCATTTGAGTTTGCGAATATAATATCATTACTCAGTCGGTGCAGTTCTTAGTCTTTTTACTAACATCTATCGAATAATGAATTTATATTACGCGGGGAGAAGAGAAATTATAGCATTTTAAATACGAGTTTTTTTGAGAGGGGGGGGGGGGTGAATATACGGTAGCGGTGTTACTGATTGTGGGGAAAATGTCCTACAACCGTTTTTCTGACATCTTTTTGGAATAAATCAATACGATATTTATATTATGTTTCCACCTCCGCTTAAAAGAGTGTATATTTTATCGCTGATGCATACCTAATTCCTGCCTTCGACAGGGACCTAATTTCTAGTTTAGTAATATGGCTATGGACTATGTCACTCACTTCGTACAGTTCGTACCTTTTGAAGTAGTTTTTCCATTGAACTTTGCAAGATAAAGGTACGAGTCCTATTTTGATATTTATTTTCCTTCAGGGGCATACCTACTACAATTTTGATTGAACTGATCTTGAATTTTTCTATTATAGAATCAGGGTTTCAAAATTAAATTCTGTATCCTGTAGGCTTAAAACTTTCAAAAACTATGATATGTATATACGCCTTCCACGTCATACCCAACAGGCCTGATTTTGATATATTTTTTTTACATTTCTTTCTTCTCCGTTTATTTACACACACTGTGAAATAGAGTCTGGGATAGTATTTTTGAAACCAAAATCTAAAGTTTTTTAAAGAACGTCAACGTGCCTATACTTTGTAGTTTCAGTTTACAGCTGGACTGAGCTGGAGTTTATTGTAGGAACTACTTTGTACGTTCAACCCGTATCATGTATAAATACTCTCTTGAGGTTTCTCATATCATTTTTGAAATTGTGAGAGGTTGAGATTGTGGCCCCCACAAAAGAAAACTATCATTAGCAGCACACAGAGGATAGTGCAAAATGTGAATTGAGAAGGATATAATAGTTCAGGGCACATGAAGTTTTGCTTACTCCCACGACCTTGTGCTACACAATAGCATTTCATTTTATATTGTATATTTGGTGGTGTTGGGTCGCCGAGTTTCTTCGTTTTTGATCATTCATCCCTGTCCTTACATATAATGTGAAAATGCACACTCAGTTTTCGGCTTTGATATAGAAATTCTATGGGAGATTTTAAATTATCTTTTATTTTCTAGTGGTATAGTTTTCAATTTTGTAGAGAACATTATTATGATAGAACTGGATTATAGTACGCTGTATAGTACGCTTTATAATATCTTTTGGAATTCCAATCAATAGTGTTACTGTGTTCACAAAATATTGTGTGCATGTGGTGGGATAGTGGTTGTAGTAGTAGTGGAGGAAGCGATACATTTTATTGTCCTTGGCAGAAAATAGAAACAATTATTATTAGCTATTGGATATCTGCGCAAACTTTTCGAGAGTGCCCACTTCAAAAGTTCAACTCAGGCATATGAATGACGTGTACCTATGGAATAGACATTTACCAGATTTTTGAAATGATAGTAAAACTGAAAAGCAAATATATTACATAATATATGACCCTGCAAACAATCAAAGTCCAAGTGAAAGACATAAGTAAAAATAGATGGCTTGTCGTTAGCAGGCAATCTTTGGGCAGTATGAAGTAGACAAACAGGAAGAAACCATTTACTTCGGTTTCAATCTTTTCTCTGTCATTCCATTATTCTGTTGAAAATACTATCAACTACTATTTCCATCCGTCTTCCTATATTTGAACAATTTGATACATACAACGCGTACAAACTCGTAGAGACACAATAGAATTTATTGGATAGAAACCGACATGCAATACTGACTTCGAACCGTTCCGTAACCGTATACAATAGGATCTGTATTCCTGGACGCCAAACGACAAAAGCCCATTTCCATTGCACTTGCCTTACGGTCGAATTATGGACGGATTTTGCTCATTCTAACTTTGGCTCTTTGTCAAACTTTTCAGTTTGACTTTGATGATTGGTGCTTCTTTTAGCCTTTTAATAATGAGCAGATTTATATATGTGTGTGTATTTCATGCCGAGTTGAAAAGTAATTATTCTAGTGTTCGGGCTTTGTTATGAATTAGTAAATAAGTTACCTCTATGAAGCAACCTATATTGATGTGGATTATAATTGTGGAAAGCATGTAGATTAAATTATCGAGGTAATTGTGTAGGATTTAATTAGTTTAAGCAACCACAGATGCTCGTCTTATTACTAGAATTAATTTGAATTCGAAATCAAACGTACTAGTTAGTCAGCTTCTTCCCACTGTCACTTTTTGATATTGAAATATAAAGTATGCATTTTAATTTAAGGTCATTATCTTCCCTGTTCATTAGTCATGAAGAAGCTTTGCGTGAATGCAAATTAAATTATGTTATGATTGAAACTGTTTCATCACTGTAGACGAAATGAACAAATTCTGTGGCAAAATTTATAATTGCATTCTTCTAAAAATAAGAACTCTAGCTTTAGAATTTGGAATATACATATCACTGAAATTATGATATGTAATGAGAAATTCCATTCGGAATCCATACGATATAATTAATTGATGTTGGGATCAAATACATAGTATATTCCTTAGTCATTCTTTTGAAATTCTATGTTAATAGAAGCTACTTTATTACTCTGTGATATTTACCCTGAGAAGGTATCTGAAATTCCGTGGAATTGAAACTACACAAATTACCAATGAATTGATGTATCCAAGTTTTGCTTTATGTATGCAGCGATTTTTATTGTTTTTGTCTCGTCTTAATTTTTTATTTCGTTTCTCTGTGTTACTCTGTGACTCCACTGTCTAGGTATGCCAAGATGTGGTACAAAGGGGTGAGCTTCACGTCTGAACACAATGCATTGGTGTATTTAGTGGACACAGCAGGAACTCGTACAACTACGGATGCTTTCTCGGACATGCACGGAGACTTTTCAATGCCCGTCTTTCTTGGGGACTCTAAATTCGGACCCAATGCAATTCAAGAGTGCATCCAATTACTTCAGTTAACTCAATATTGGGTCACGGAGGAAGGCGTGGAGAATTGGATCATCAATGGCATTCGTGTTTCTCAGACTTCGGATGGACTTGTGAGGTAGGTGTTGACTAACGTAGCATGGACGGAAACTTATGTATGTGTACAAAATTTATTTAATTTTCTGTCGCAAGAGATTTCGTGACTGGGTTGCAGTCATCGTATCTCTACAGTGAGCTATTGGGATTGTTGTCCGTCCTTTCTCTACCAAAGGAGACTTGGCTTTGGCTGTGCTTGGCCCTTCCGTAACTTCTTGGACGTAGTCGTAACCGTAGCTCAATGTGGAGTGTCCATTATGCCCGATAAAATTTATACGTTCCGCCAAAGCTATCTAAATCTTTTAACGACATCATGAACGAGCTTCTGGACAGAAATGACCATAAAAAGAGCTGACATTCTTAAATTCTTGACTGCAAAGAAAAGTGAATTCATCCGTGAACTCTAGTTTACCTTCCTAAATATTTTTTTCATTTGATTGGACCATGAATTTTATTTATTTGAAAAACATTTTACTGCATCCTAATGTTCGTGTTCGCACATGTATAGGTAGAGCGTAATAGTGTTGTCGTGATAACTAACTTTATTAAGTATACTTCACACTTATGTTCGGGTGTGCCTTGAATTCAATTCATCGAATTAAATAATTTTGGGCGATGGCACTGCTAGTTAAGACGAAACACCGGTGCTGGTAGGGCTAACTACCTACCTAAGTAGATTGCCATTAACGAAGCATTTTTTGGCTTTTAAGTCCGAGGTCCTCTAATCTAGGTACCTAGTCTAAGATAGACAATGAGATAGAAGTAAACTTCACTGCTCTGACCTGAACGTGTTATGTTAGCGGACTTAATTCTGCCCAATTGTATAGAAAATCCTAAATGTCTCTTTTAATAATAGTGTATTATAGTCTCTTTCAATTTTCGACAGCCATGTTTTTAAAAAATTGTATTAAAAATTATATTTTTATTTTAAATACTTGCTTGAAACTATTTGTTTTTTACTTTTGAAAAGTATAATAATAGGTTTTGGAATTTAGAAAAATATGCACTTAAAATAACTTTTGGATGCTTACTAAAATTTTAACATATATAAAACAAGGGGCTTCGCTTCACACGACAGCCGTCACGTGATGTCAGCCGTAAAAAAAAAGCATTTTTCTGTTGACTTTATTGAAAATTGACGTATTTGAATTTTCCGTCAAAGCAAAAACTTAAAATATTTCATAGGAGCGCACTGCAAAGGGCCACACGTTATACATCATCTTAATGATATAATGACTAGTAGAATTTAATTATTGGGGCCTTTACGCTCTAGATTTATATAATGGTTTTTGGAAAACAAAAATCAAAAAACCCGAATTGTTTTCAAAAAACCCTAAAATGACGTCATAGATAATTTTATTTTTCGTTTCTGATGCTTGATTCGCAATGTACTCATTAAGTCCTTTAAAATTTTGTATCGCGTATTGGGTTTCGTAAAGTATTTCCAAGGGTATCAAAATTGTGTACCTACATAGGTTGTAATAATTATAATAGCATACCTGTATAATTATTTATATAGGGGTCTTTGACAATGCTGCACAGATATTGATGTATTGAATCTTATGATTGTATTACAACATATTCAGTTGAGCTAACTACTTTTATTATCGTATTGTGTAAAAGCCATATTTTCTTGTTACAGAGTTGGCAGAGGATCCTCTAAGTATCAGCTACGAACATCTCCAACAAATGGTACAGCGTCTTTGACAACTCCTTTTGTTCACTGCACGGCCTCAGTTGGGAGTTCCTCTCACCTCTTTGTAAAGAGAGGCGAACGTCGAATGCACTATGATGGTGCCTCTTTCATCGT
This sequence comes from Dicyrtomina saundersi, assembly GCA_034695245.1. Lineage (NCBI taxonomy): Eukaryota > Metazoa > Arthropoda > Collembola > Symphypleona > Dicyrtomidae > Dicyrtomina > Dicyrtomina saundersi. The sequence goes on along the minus strand of JAQFZE010002637.1, from coordinate 6,637 downwards.
TCGAAATGCGGGCCACTCAGCTGGTTTTGACGAAAAAAATCAGCTTAAAGTCTACTAATCGTAAGTTAGCATGCCGAAAAAAAATATCCATTTCAACTTTTAGAAGATCGAAGAATACTGAACGGAAACGGAAAGCAAATGGAGTTTTCTTTACCAAACATTCTATTCCAGTCTCAGATCCGTTCTCTGGAGACTTGTGATCGAGTATATATACAACTGTTGCTAGAAACTGTTCCTTATCGTTTACACTAGAGGTGGATTGTTACGATACGATACCCTAACTAGTAATAATAATTATAATTATGTAACCTGCATTATAGTACGCCCAGACGCTCAATATTATAATGAAGTACCAATATACTGCTATTTGTATGACCATAATATCAGTTTCTATATAATAGTATCTTTCGATTATGTACGTAGTATAAATGTTATTAATTCGCCTTCAATTGTAACATCGTAACACCTTTACATACTTATCAGTTTAATTCAATCGCAAAAAATCGACTGTAAAAATATTCGGCATCTGAAGTTCAACTTTAGTGCATAGTCGCGTAGCTCTCTCTGTTGGATTTCGGGAACAAACAACAAAAATTAAATTATAATTTGTATTTCAGTTTATATTTCTGACCTTTTAATTATGTACCTACTTGTAATATATATCTAATAGTTATTTCAGCAAAATAGCTTAATAGTTCCGTAATATCTGTACAGAAGGGAGATTTAAGGCACTTTTAAGGGATGGATTTAAATTAAGTAAGAAGGGAAATAAATACTATATAAATGTAACAAGAAATGATGTATCGAATAAGTACTCTATAAAATAGATTAAAACTGTAGTAATACAATTTCTTTACATCATTGTCATATTTATTTGATGTTTAAGTGTATATACCTAATCGCACTTTAAAAGTAAAACTAGAGAGCAAACTGTTATATTAATTTATTGCATGTGTACATATAGTTTATCAAATAGACTTGCCTGAAGAGTAAATGTTGACAAAATTAATGTTGAGGTTAAGATAGTTCATTATTATTATTATTGACAGAACCTGGTGTCTGGGGTGGCTGAATTGATTAACACCTCAAGTACCTCAACTATTAAAAATCAAGCAATTTAGCTTGGCAAGATCTTTTTTTTTGGTAACCGTGTGAGATATACTCTAACGGATAGTGCGACGTCCTTGCTTTCTAGAGGCGTGTTCAAATCGCTGGTGCTTCATTAGATTTACGACTTGACGGTCGTTTCCCAATCCCCATCCCATTGTATAAGTTGAGTAGTTTGTAGTTAGCTAAAATCGAAGGGAGGACGTAGTGTAATTAATTGGTAATGATGACAGCTTGGCTGGTTTGAATTCATTTAATTGACAAGTCACAGAATTGTAGTATTCGTAGCTTACGTGATTTTACGTAATTCGTTCATGTTCGACAGTCAATTTTGTCAAGTATCTGCATAAATTTTGTTTTTAGTGTAAGTTTAAGTTGCGATTTTCCCATTTTCGCAAGTATTAGAGTTAATGGCTACATAACATACTTACGTCGTGTATGACTAGTATTAATAATATTAAATATTTTATTTTGTTAATACCACAGTCATTGGTGTTTATACAGTGAATTTTTTGGACTTAATAACCACTGTAAGCAGTGATAATTATATATATTCGAATAATATAGTGCTGTAGAAAATAGAATATTGTAGATTATAGAGTTACCAGTGAATAATGGAAAATCAGAGTTCTGTTGCCGTTGTTGATCCATTATGTATAATTTTGGTGAAAAATGGAAGCAAAGGAGATCGGCTTTTGTTTCGCTATCCGTATAAATCATCTAGTCGGCATTGCTCCGAAGAAGTCGATGAGTTATTGGCTATAAAGGGAATCTCTGTTGGGTCTTCGGCATCCGCTCAGCCATTCAGATCAAAATCTAATTCCTTCTCAACAGTGAGTAACCATCATATACAAGGTCATGAAATAAATCAACACGATAATCTTGGACACGGACTTGATTGTGAAGCAGCAAAGATTTTGGCAGGAAATAATTCGAATTTGAATAAGTCAAGGAAAATATCTACAAAATCACCTCCGATTGTTCGTAGAAGAAATCCATACTCCCTGTGGAAGGCTACTTTAGGAGATGATTTATTTACAAACTCAAAAACTTTGCAGAAAGACAGTGATAGTTTAGATAGTAGCAATACACCGGTTCTTGGGGAGTTGAGTGATAAGGACTTGTCAAACCTTTTGGCTGTTAATTCAGACTTATCGGAGAAAAAGTTTGAGCTTAAAATTAATGAGGTACGCTTCGTGGGGCATCCAACTTTGATGCAGAACCCTAGGAGTGTGAGACCAGTCAATCCTGCGTAAGTTCACTCACTGTCTTCTAATTAAATTTATGTTCTAGGAGTAGCGGTATGGTTTAAACTTTATTCACTAATAACGCATTTCAAAAATACTTATTAATACATTTCGTGTATTCTCCCTTATTGTTTTATAGGTATCAAACATCAGTAAAATTATTTCACATAGTCTTCTGTCTAAATGCTCGAGCGAGTCATTCAATTGTAAAATGTTTTTACGACTTGAGCAAACGACTTGGCATTGGTCTTCGACACGAGGAATATCGGTGTGGATTTGTGAGCAGCGAAATGAAGTTAATAATTGCCAAACACGATGAAGCTTGTCATGACCATGGGGATGATTCTGAAGAGCAATTAATTGCTAGGGAAGCTTTATTCAATGATATTCTCGCCATGAGCAGCCTGGCCAAGCTAATGAAGCAGGTGTATGATGATGTTTGTCAGACTGGATTTATTCGATTGAAAATTAATAATTGGGTTCAAATTAGTTTTTGCTTGCCTCAGAAGATTCATACTTTGCCGTAAGAAATTTGATTCAAATTATATTATCTGATTGTCTATGTCGTGTAGTGTGTAGTTTAGTTAGTGTTTTGACGCCCAGTGCATAAGTACTTTTTAAATTATTTTAGTTATTTAATTCAAATAACAATATAATATTATATATACAAATTTCAGATTTCGGAGCAAAGCTCCTCTGGTAGACCAAGAGAACATTCACAAATGTTTAGAAGCAATCCGTCCATACCATGCTATTCTCTTACTAGTAGACATGGAAGAGCTATTGGCAAGCTTCTGGTTTGATGCCTCCTCGACAATTCCTCGCCTTCTAAAGAATTACTCTCCGCTCAAGAGCTTGCAAACAATGGCTGCGGATGCTGATCTTACATTAAGTCAAGTTGTCGAAATAGCGAGTCATTTGGTGTATTGGGCAGCAGCTGTTGTAATTTACCCAATGTGTGAGTCAAATGTCTACGTTGTAGCACCCGATGCTCCAATAACTTCACCAGATCTTGCCTCAGCCTTTTCCGAAAATTTCCAGGGCATCTCCCTCTCACAAACCTTAGCAGACTTTTCCATGGCTATGCCACTTGGTGAAAGACTTAGTCCAAGTATGCTGGGTGGCACTACTTACCAAGTTCAGTTTGTACAGCTTGTCTGTTGGCTTGTCAAACATCGACTTTTAATTCAGCTTCATACTTACATTTATTTATCGACTTATTTAGATAGCTTTACAGCAGATAATATGAACGGGCACTTATCAGAGGCAGGAGATGATGACGGAAGTATGAAATTAAGTATGCTTCCTTATGAACTCGAAGAGTATGATGAAGCGAATGCCAGTGATTCGTTCTCCGAAACAACTAACGAAGATGCGCGTGTGGGTATTAGCCCTCTCCCAACTCTGACCATACCTGAACAAGAAATGATTAATATTGTGAATGATGTAAGCATCCCTCCAGGTGCAGCAGTTCATAGCTCAAATCTCGGAGCTGGATTAGCTATGCATCCCGAATTTCATCCTCATCCACATCATACTGTATCCGAGAGGAGGAGAGAGCCCAGCGGTGATACAGATCGAGATATCAGAGAAAATCTGGATGATGGCATTGAGCGTCTGGATAAATTTAAGGGAACGCTATCGGAGCTTCAAGAGTCCGTGAAAAGGGCTGTGGCTCAAGTTAAAAACACTGTGTTGTCTATCCAGGACATTAAATTATTTTCAAGGCTGTCAAAGTATTTCACAGGAGAATTTCATATTGAAGAAATTATGTACAGGGAAAACTTACGAAGGTCACAAGTTATGCTACTTTTAGACAAATTTCGTGATGTTCTCATCACGGTAGAAAAGGAAGACACGGATATTAACTTTTTTAAGTATGACGATTGGTGATTGATTAGAAATTTTAAAGCTTTAATAAGAATATGAAATTTAAAGTTTTATAACTGAATATTTAAGATGAAATGAAATCAGTGTGCTACATACCTGGTCTATAAAATAGCTCGATAACTAATCCATAATTCCTATGCTCATTACAGGAGTCTATTCCAATGTTTTTATCGTAGTAATTATCTAACTTCTTTCTTGTAAATAAATACTTTTTCACAAATCGTTAATAATTGTGTTGTAAATGTTAAAGAAATATTGTATTCAATATAGTAATAAAATATATTCAAAATGTTATTTTTAAGTTCAAATATCACTTTATTTTTGTAAAATCGAAATTCAAAGGGTTGTGTTACAAATTCCAAAGCATTTATTTTTGATTTGCAAGTTTCCAGTGTTAATAATCCACTATTCAATTTACAATTAGATTTGTTAACCTTAAATTGCTAAACGAAACTCCATTCAGTCACAAAATCACAGATCTTTTGAGTTTAACAATTTATTTCTCATTTTAAAAGGCTGTAAATAAAAAAAATGTTATCCAAAATTGTAATAATATGTATGCTATGCATGCATTAAGCTGAAAGACTAAACTTGTTCAGTTATAATCCGAAGTCTAAAGTAGGGAGCTACTTCTTGCTTCTTGCAGTTTTATTTTTTATTCACACAGAATGTCCTTTGAGCACACTAGTTTATTGTTGAATATGAAGACACCGCATGCATACTTATGCGAACGTGCATTGTTTTCACTGTTCAGCAGAATAATAAGTAAGATAATGCGCTGTCTTGCATACGGTTCATATTTATATTTTATTCGCATTTCCATTCCAATTTTCGCTTGCAACTTCTTGTCTCTTGGCTTTGTCGTCCGTCAGGTTAAGACTAGTATCATAACTTCATAAGGTGAGGTAAAATACAATTCAAAAAAGTAAAACAAATCGGAAGTTTATTAAATTGTTTTCAAATTCTCAAGGCGCCCAACTTTTTCTTGCCGACAAGTGGAAAAAAAATATAAACAAGGTTGTGGTTGTGATAGAAGAGATTTCGACTAATAATGACATTGTGCACTGCATGGGAAGCTTTGCAAAGCCGAAGTGAACTTTAGTTGTAGGTGCCAATAATGTAGGAAATGGATCTGCCGCAAAAAGCGATTAGAGGACTACTGGAATCAGGAATCTGAAAAAAAAGTTATGAGGGATGATGGATGATCACTCATGAAAGCTCAATGAAGCATGTTTCCATTGTCTGGAGAGGCAGTCAAATTAAGCGTACCACGACCTATGCGTTTACAAAGACCAAAACAAGTCAATAATCCACAACCCTGGTTAAGCAATAAGATTTCCCTCGTTTTATTTCCAACATATTACTTTTTTTTAAACTGCTTTCCTTATTACCTAAACGGAATTCGTCAGATAGATAATTTTAAAATTTTGTGCAAAATAAAGATAATCCTGAAGCTAAATTGGCAAACCACGAAACTGCCATTTAATTCTTTTGGGAGCCATTTTGAACATTAAGCTTTAACGATTAATACTGCCACTTATCTTGTAGCCTAAAAGTAATATAACAAAATGGTTGCCGGACATTCCCCCACCAGAAATTTTCTCCCCTGACATTATCCCCCTGGACATTTTTCCCCCAACCAGTAACACTGGATATTTTCTCAAATTCGTATTTAGAATAATATAATCTTCTCTTCAAGTAGTAAATGTTAGTGAAAAAACAAAAACTAATCGTACTCACGAACAACTCTAGTTTAGTCTCTAATTGAGTGTTGGTAAATATGTAAAAATACTCAAAATGAATTCAAAATTGGTATGCTTCATAATTATCAACATTATCATTATTATGAAACAGAAGGGACTAGTTTGCAAAGCACAGAAAACTTGCTAGCAAGTAATGGTAAAGTACAAAAACGGCTGCAAGCACGCTCGTACCAGCTGAAAGATGGTGCAATGTTCTGAAAAACAAAAATGCATGAAATACAATTAAAATTGCAAACACGTTTTAATAGGTAATAATAAATGCGAAGTAGTGCTATATATTGCACATTGTAGTTCGTTGACAACGCTCGTTAGCCTTTACAATCTTTATTTACACTTAATTACGTGTTAAAATGTATTGGTAATTTTTGTTTCATGTTAACCTTTGCGTTCCCGATCAAATTATATTCATCATCATCAATATTATTGAAGCATCATTAAAACGGGACGACTTTGAAGGAGGGGAAGAATGGTATGGAGTACGCGAGGCGCGAGGTGTAGCCAGTGTTACTGATGCCGGTACGACGGTACGAGCGGGTATTTATTACAGTATAAGCCAAAGGTCCCACCCTCCAAACAAAGAGGGTACACAAAGAGGGCAATAAGTTAGGTTTTTGGGTTGAATTCAAAAAT
>JAQFZE010002636.1:0-14147 GCA_034695245.1 Dicyrtomina saundersi | reverse complement strand
ACCTGAAGCGAGCATTTGCTTAAACAGCAGGTTTATAGACACCAGTGCAGTAAGCACTGAGCTACGCGGGCTCGCTTTTTATCCAGGATGTTGTAGCAAGCGCTTACAGCAAAAATCTTTCAAATTTGGAAAAACTTCTTGACTTTGCAAATCAACTTCCTAAAATTGCTGAGGTCATCACTGCTTTTGAGGCCATCTACGAGTAAATGCGATCACTGGGGCAAAAGAGTAGCCCACAAATCCCTCTTCTTGCGCACCAGGTGGACGGGGTTATCAACTCTCCAGAAAGCGCCAAGGGCTCCATTATTTCAAATGAAAACAGCCGCCTTCGAAACTTGGAGTCTAAACTGAACCAAGCTGTCAACGGAATTTTCAGCACCTGGGCTCGTAACATAAATTCCCGGGAGACGAGTCACATCATTCAATATCCAAAGCTCTCAGTCAGGGCGGCAGATGGTTTTAACCACTATATCTCCCGCGCCTCATTCAAGCAGCGTACTACGCGGGGCGCTTAAACTCAGTAGAAAATCTTCTTAAGTTTGGGGGCAAACTTCACTGGTACTCTCACTGGGGGACCGTCCTGTCCCAGCTGTTTAAGGCCATGAAGAAACATAGTGAAATTGGCCGTCACTACGAAATCTGCCTTCTGGCCTACAGGGTGAAGGAAAGGCTGAATCGGCCCAATAAGGGGCCAACCGGGATAAAACGTCATCCAAGAGAGTGCGCATCTGTTCCAGGGTGTGAAGGACGGGCTCCCGAGTAGCGTTCGAAGAGTTGTATGTGACAGTTGGGTAAAGATTTGGAGCCGGCAATGGGATGGCTACACTCTGTACGGCAGTAAACCAGGCAACATCTACACGTATACAAATGACAACTACGAGGACGGCGACAATCAACGCTGGACAGTTCACATAAGGGAAGATGGGCGCTCCTTCAAGTTTGAGAACAAAGCGAATGAAAATCATCTCTACGCGGATAACGAAGGACATGCGTACTCGGGCTCTGCCAGCGATGACTACAATCAGCGCTGGGTGATTATCCCCGAAAGTAACGATGGCGACTGGGTCTACATAAGGAACCGAGGCACTGATGGACTCCTGGATGCAAATGCAAAGCACAATTGCGCTTCGAGTCGCGAGTGCTGCTGCTCCACGGCGCATGCGCATCTTTCCGCCTACAACTCAAACTACTGGGATATTTATTTCCAGCAGTGGAAACTTACGTGATGAATCTTGCCTGAATGTTTAATAGCCATTTATCCATAGCAAAGGGCCAGGGCCAGAAAATTCCGGGGACGGACATCATTATTATTTGTATTTTTTCTTTGTTAATGCTTTTAGAATTTAATTTTCCACTTTTTTTGAAAATGTTTCCTGCTGATTTAATCACACTATGCACAGCGTGCATGGAACCTGCCTATTCAATTTTTAAGTCAAAACATTTTTTGCAATTTGGAATAATTGGTTTGGGATAAATAATTTAGGAATTTGACTAGTTGCCATAGGTGGGATGCATATTCTCAATCTGTATGAAATTTAACGACACCAGTAAAATTGACTTATTTTCCATTTTTAGCACAGTTGGAAATGACGCAAATTGCTTGTGAAGTTTTTTAAAATACCATTTAATACAATATTAAAACTACCAGCTTACTATTATTGCACATTTAAATACAAATTAAATTTAATAACATACTTATTAACGCGAGGCAAACATAAAAAGTAACGCTGATAAATAAAGTTATTTTAGAGATAACCGTTAAACGTAGTTAACATGTCATATTATGAGACCACAACTAACGTTTAGCAATTCAACAAGGGGTTGGCTGTTTTCTTAAAAAAACACAGTTCTCTTAAGACTCGTTATAAATTTTACCAAGCGTGTAGCAACGATTTTTTGGGGGAAATAAAATTAATAACAAACAATGGTTATAAAATAACATTCTTTGACAAGAACCAATAGTGAGCTGGCACATCCAATAAGCCAACAGTAAAATGCAGATTTTATCAAAGAATCGTCCATGAGCAGTGGCTCCTCGTCGTTCTCGTCAGCTTTTAAAACCTGAACCTGACCTTTGCCTTTCTTTTCAATTTGCATCTCATATAACAAACGTTTCTGGTGCTTCTCTTTAGATGACAGAATCTGCATCCAGTACCGGACAACTTCTGTGCTATACAGATGGATAAAATCTTCAAAAGGGATGTCACCATTGGACAATACAAATTTCCATTCAAATGTAACGGGTAAGAAAGTTTCTATTCCCACGTGAGCCCGCCTCTGAAAATGTTGATAGAGTAAATCTGAATACAATGAAATGTCCTTTTCATTTATCAAAGTACAGACTTTGTCGTCTTTAAAGAGTCCTGCGATGATACTGTCATCCCTGAAATTATGTTTGACAACTGAATTATTCATTATGTACTCGTATTGAGTCAGCACCTTTTTTGAGCTGTTGCCGCCATACGTGTCCTTCATTTCGATCACAGCTTCCCGGATTCTATACTTAGTGCTGCCTGATAATGCAATTGCAAATTTTTCTTTGACTAGGGCATTCAGCGTTTTGTCAACAGAAACAGATGCAGGGGCCATTTTGTAGCTTCTTAAAAAAGAAGTAAAGACCAAGCTTGCCCATACTGTAAAAAGAACCCACAAAGTGTAGCACACGTTTTGTTTGAAATTAAATTTAAAAGCTACAGATCTGCCAAGTATTGGTGAAAACGTTAAATCAATTGCAGAAGCTATTTTCATGCTTCCCCTGAGGTTTAACTTCAATAGCCCGACTACCGCAACTCCGCAAGTGACAAAGCAAAGCCAAACGGGCCAACTTAGCGGCTGAGCGAGAGAAGTAAAGGAGCTAGGTACTCCATCCTTCAAACTTGTTCCGTAGAAAAGGCGGTGGTAGCTCATTTCAGTGATGATACTTGTAACAGGTAGATGGACTGAAACTTTCTTATCTGCTGTAATACAGCCCTCCCCGCAAATTCTGTTTGGACCCAGGACTTGAAAGCGTTTGTACGATAACGAGAAATTTAGGTGGCTTGCAATTACGGTGAGGAGGGATGGAATTGGGGCGGTCTTCGCAGTATTCTTTTGGATTTGAAAACGGTTATTGCTTAGGTCAACAGGATTACCACGGGTCATTTGGTCAATGTCTACTGCAACAGTCGACGCGTGAAAATTCATTCGCAAAACTTTCAAAGACTTTGCAAAACCTAGAAAAGATGTGTTGGTCAATGCATACAAAGAAATATCGAATTCAAGAATGCACAAATCCTTTCCTTCAGACTTGCATCGAAATTGAAATCTGCGAATATCTTTTGTTACTACTTCGGAATTGCCTCGGACGGTGAACGATAGCCAAATGTAGTTGACTGGGAAAACGCAGTTCCAATTGGGCGGGTAGGTGGCATAATCATCGTAGTATCTTGCATCTGTTAAGACCATGAACATATCAGTCGTATGTCTAGAATACTCGAAAAACTTGATGTTAGCCTCGTCTGTGTTTAATCGAAACACAGCGCTTAACCGGGAGTTTTTTCGTTTTCTTGAATAAGGGATAAACATATGAAAGTAGCAAATCTCTTTTTGAAACCGCAAAATGTCCCGCTCTGTCTTAAATCTGCTGAATTTGTTAAAATTCTGAACAACTGCTCCAAAATTTGACAGAATATCGATTACTTCTAACTGCATTTTGAGTCCGTTGTTTATTTGCCTCTTTTCGTTACCGTTCATGATCAAGATTTGACAATTTTTGAACATTTTTAAAACGTGGACAAGGCGCATATCTTGCTTGTTCTGTACCTCCTGAGCGACGCAATACAACTTCAAGACGGATAACGCGAGGAACATGTAAGTAACTAATCGGATTTTAGCCATGTTTTCAATTCAGTTCCCAACAATGGCAACAATAGCGTGCACGCTTAGAAAAGATCTTAACAAGAATCTTGTACAATGAGGCTAACAGGTTTAGATGTTAACATTAACAGGTTTACCAGCAAATTGTAAAATATTTGAGCTGCGGAAATGGCTAGTCACGTGTAACAGCGCTATTGTTAAAAACCCAACAGCAAGGCTGTTGAAATCTACAGTAAACCAGTTAAAGCAGTTATTTCACTGTATACGTACGCTAAACAAGTAGCCCATTAGTAAACGTGTTACGTCAGCCCAGTGGTTAAGGCTGGAAGGTGCCTATGACGAAGGTTGCGGGTTCGAATCCAACTTTTGGTGTTAGTTTTTAACCAATAAAATCATTCAACAGGATTAGCTGTTAGGTGATCTAACAGTGATTTCAGTAAGCCTAATATAACTGCATTATCGGTAAATTTCTAACTGAAATTTATGTTGACTGCGAATAACAGCTTTTGTACTGTGGATGTCGGAGTCACAGTGAAATTAGTTACAAATTAACAGTCAAGTAGTAAATTCACCTATATTTTTATAAGCGTGCGTAACAAGCAAGTAATACGATATTTAGATTTTTGATTTTGCGGAGTAACTGGGTTCTTATAATATGTGGAATATCTGGTATAATATAAAAGATATCTTCTGCAGCACAAACATTGGTTAACAGTCGAATTGATAATAAGAATTCACTTTAAATGGTCTAATATTATAATGGTTATACCTTGTTTTTCGTGTTTGTGCGTTGCAACATTTCTAGCAATAAATGCAAATCCCTTGTGATAGTTGTAGGTAGATTGCATAAATATTTGAACAGTCTTTCTTAGATCAAGCATGTGTAATGATTCATATCAAATAGTTAATTTAATAGGCACGTGTACTCAAATCGAACCAGAAAAATGTTTTTTAAATATGTTTTAGAGAACACAATAATACTGTAATACCTTCAAGGTTATTAAAGCTTTAAAAATTAGTATTTGTTTTAAATATTAGGTAGTATGTAGCTTGTGTAATAATTAGTGCTATTTAAACTTAGCTTTGCAGATCCAAATAAGATAACTAATGCTTTACAATTTATTTGCAGTGGATTTTACGATTACAATTGTTAATATATCCTATTAATATATATATCTATCCTATATAACTATTGTTAGTTTTAGCCATTGTTAAAACTGAAAGCGGAAAACCTTAGGCTATTTTTAGACTTGTTTTTAGTAAACTTAATGTCTATATTGATATCATTTTTAGTAGAAAGTAAAACTAGTTTTCTAATAATATTCACTATTTCTATTAATTTTTTGATAAAAAATTTTTGTGTCGTATACTGAGACTAGTAGGTCACCTTCATTTGAGGACAGTGTTAAGTTTGTTCTTTTGAACACAGTTATCTTTATTTCTCTGAGTTGATAGTTCGCGTTTCTTAGGAACTCAATCCTTTTAACATTTACATTGTGTAATTAATTATATACTGATAGCTAGCGTGATATTTTCTCATCACGCTCGCTATGGTTTTAATGTGTTTATTGAATTATATTATTTAATTCCATTAGCGTTTTGTGGATTCGTAACTACTTTCCGGAATTAGATGTATCATGCATAATATATAGGAATCATAGGGAAATCATGCCTTTGTGTTATCTATATTCTATAGTTGAATATGAGAAGTTTGCCTCGAAACCATGAAATATAATGAGTTAAATCAATAAAATAATTCTATGTAGCACATACATTATTAAGAAATGAATATCACGATTTCCTAGGAAGTAATATAATGTATTAAACTAATGGATTTAAATCATTTTTGCTCCGTGAGGATGCTCTAAAATGTAAAACCGGTGCGATATTGTAGTATTATATTGCAAGAACGATACTCTCGGTAGCGATACAGATGATGCTTTGTTGCAATTCAACGACTGTATCGAAGCATCTGAAGGTTCACTTCCTATAACCTCACTGGACTTTGAAGACTTGGATTATTACGACGAATTAAATGGGGTTGAGCTTCTCCGATTTTATGCTATGATAGGACAAAGGATTAAGCACGTGGCATTTAGTAATTTCAGGCCTATCCCTATGAGCCAGTTTCAAGATTTACTCGTTAACAAGATGCCCAATGTGAATCACATTGAGGCTGGAAATATTGTTTTCACGAACCAAGAAGAATTCCTTGCTCCAATTACATTCAATTACAATTACATTCATCGGGAACGGCGGCCTTGTTTCCGATGAACCGAAAGTTTTACCGTATTACAATGCTCTTTTACGCTGTGCAAAAAATTTGAAGAACATTATATATTTCCCGGTTCAGCTTTTGGATACTGTCATTGAAATCGGAAAAATGGACTGCATTCAGTCATTTGATTTTGAATTAAAATTAGAGGCGTGTGAGCTGTGCGTTAAATTAGCCCATACTAAACCCAAGCTAACGTCACTCTCTATTAGTCGAGGTCCTTTTGATCACTTCGATGACGATGATGGGGAAATCATGTTTGTTCCAGAGCTTGCACAGAGTCTGAAAATAATTCTGATTTCAAGCAAGGATACCCTAAAACATCTCCATTGTGTGCCCCGTGTCTTTCCAGTAGATTTTACGTTCCCAACATTTGCCCATCTTGAGTTCTTAACTGTTTTCGACATAGATGCTTATCAGCCACTACCAAGACGTGTTTTTTCTCGTGGAAGTGATTGTTGTGAGATTTTTCCGAATCTCCACACTGTAATATTAGTTACTTATCACCATGAAAATAAAGCATTTCAAAAATACTTCCCAGGCCAAGAATTTCCCTCTGTAAAAACTGTAGTTTTTGCAGACAATTTTCAATTTGAGGGGTCCTTAAAAACGCATTTCCCAAATGTGTCGCATATCAAAATTCTCAACTTTAAAAGGATGGTTACCCGCACACAAGAAGACGGGCTTTTCAATAGCGTATCTCATCTTGAGTTGGATAATCAGATTGAGTGTTTGGAATTTCATCAGTGTCTATTAGCTCCTTCAGGGCCAGAGTATCACCTAGACCCTCTCTTCACAGGGGTTCCGGCCTATATTTGCAAGAAATTACTGGAAAAGTATAATACCAATCAAGCCAGAGGCGAGGATGAAAATATTATGGCAGTTAAAGAGATTCTCGAGCTTGTACAAAATCAGCATTATGCGTTTCGAAACTCTAAAGGTAAAACTGACACTTTTATCTGTCTTTTGGTTACGTTTTGTGTAGTATATGCAAGCTTACCTAATCTTAAAGTCCGATTAACTTAAATCCTGTGTGTCGCATAGGTTTACGACGGTTAAAATTAATTTTTAACCACAGTGTTAACTATTTTTTTCAAATATCCAAAAATTCGGATTCTGATTTGGATAGTGAGAAGGACAGTCATGATAATGTGTCGTCGACGCCAGTCATCTCACCAGTCAGCTGTGCGTATGGATTATCGCTGATGCCGAATTTAGAACAAGTGGTCATTGGCTACGATCACTATTTGCCAAATGCTTCAGGTAATTATTTTGTGAAATAAAAGTTTATGAATTTTAATACTACAGTAATTACGCTCAAAGTTATTATTTGGTTTTTGTTGCACATGAATGGGATACTTTATAACGATATCTTTTTGTATGCACAGATATTGCTCAAGTTTTCAAGCCCTTTGCTCAATTTCCGTACATCAAAATTGTTCACGAACCCACCATTGGATTTTAAAGAGGTGAACTGGAAAGTAATGAGCTTAACTGAATGAACTTTGTGCGTAAGTACGTTGTCTGGATTTCTCGTTTTCAGATAAAATAGATTATGTACATCCTACATTTTTGTATTTCTTACTTTCACATCGTTTGAATTTACTTTTTTGTCATTTAATTATATTTGTGGATAACTTGGCCTGAAAAATGAACGTTTATAAGTCATGCTTATTAATTTTTTGACAATCTTAAAAACGGTATCGAGTAAAGTATGACCATTGCCTATTAATTTGAAATTTGTACCTATTGGCATAATTTAGAACACTTTTGAAGTATGTAGTAACTTGACCGACTTGTTTAAGTAATAATAGCTCATTTTAATTTTAATGTCCTTGAAGAAATAAAAAAGACAACATTTTTGTTTTAGTTTTAGCCCTTACAACACTTTTATTTTTTGCAACCCTGTAATGGCCTTTATTCTTATCGTTACTATCTCACTTCTTTATGAATCTTCTAAGTCCCCTTGAGCCATGCAATTAATTTATAATAGTTGATGACAGACACGTAAAATAGGTCCCTTATTAAATTACTTATTGTAATGCACTACCGTGAATTGTTCTTCCATTTTGTTAAATTATTATTTTGCTGCATTATTATTCGAATTTAAACTTCAATTGGACATTCTGCTAGATTGCATATGGTATTTGATTGGCATAGGATTGGAGAAACTAAAACACGGCACTGGTAAAAAGTCGGCGTATACGTGGCTCGCAAAGAAAAGATGGCATATGCATCACCCACTGGACACCCGTAGACGTTTTCCGGGTTTTTTATTATTATCATTATTTTAATACTATTTTACAGATTAATAAAACAAGTTAAGAAAAACAATTATTGTTAGAATTTATGATATGTTGTGTAAATGACAGGACACAACTATGTAAAGTTGTATGACAAAGTTAAATCTGTTTTAACGCTAGTAATGTATAGTGAAAAAGTAAGTTAAGAGTTGTATGTGTATGTAGAAGTAGGTTGAATTTAGTCTAATCAGTTTCATTGAGCATTAAATAATGAAAACGTGTTGTATGATACAAAATGTTTAAAATATTTTTGCAAGAGCTAAGTATGGTTTGGCTATTTAAATAAAATAGTTTGGTCAAAGCAACTCTGTAAATAATAAAAACACAGTGGTACCTCTACCTAGGTACATATGACGTGCTTTATAGATTGACCTCGGGCCTCAGTACATAGCTGTAGGTAGCGAGATAATATTTGAGTATCTAAGTATTTAAAAATTTTGCCATTTAACATTTTTATCTCATTATCAAGTTTACTGCTCTGTCCTTATCAGGTTTTTCACACGGCACGACACTGATAATTTGGATAAAACTAAAGAATACCGTAATACATTATATAGCTCGGATAGTTTTAGTTCTGTCAAAAAAACACTATTGATTTTATAATTATGGTTTATTAATTCAATAAGTAATTCATTTAACACAGTAATCATTAACTTATACGTTCATTTCAGTTAAAGTTTTAAAATAAAAATTAATAAACTCGACATGGATACCCGTAGAATGAACGTAATTGACAACCTTAACAACGAAGAGCTTCGAAGATTGTAAAATACCTAAAAAAATATTTTTATTGTATTTTTATTAAAACATAATTTACAAATTCATTAAATATGTATGTTAACTTCAATTTCTAATTAAAATCCCTGTAGTTACCTCACACGCTACATTTGTCAAAAATCAGAGAACCTGGACCAAATTCTGAACGTTTTAGTAGAGGATGACGTCATCACATCCTCAGAATTAAATGCAATCGTAAAATTGTTTTAATAATATTTAACCAACACAACACGTGACACATGTGTGGCTATACGCCAGAATTTTTATAGAACTAATTTCAAACCAGTATATTTAACTATTCGTGATATCGTCTGTGAAGAACCAAAATGACCCATTTCCATTTTTAGTTTTCAAATGCACTATCTACAAAAATGTTCAAACATGTCTTAAATGCATTTGAATAGAACCTTGTGCACTTTTCAAAAAACAAGTAAATAAAATATTTTGCACTTTTCAAAACCACTTAAATAGAATATTTTTAACTTTTGAAAAATATGGAAATAGGACATTTTACACTTTTACAAAACACTTAATTAGAACTTTTTTACGTTTTCAAAAATATGTAAATAAAAACAATTTGCTCCTTTTAGAAACAAGTGATTAGCATTGTAAGCGTGTATCCTATTTACTGTACTTTTTTGACATGGCTCATTTTAATTGTAGCATAAATTTGAAATGGGTCATTTTGGTTCTTCATAGACGATATGAAAGTTGTCATGGTTAATAATTTATATTTTATATTTTAAATTCCAGGTTAATGCTCCAGATTGCGACGACACAATTCGTGGGAGAGATTCCATTCACTTTTTTCACCTGTACAACATTATGGCGGGGAAACTCTCAGATGACAAGTCATACAGGTCGTTCAAATCTGCACTCAAGATCAGCAATAACAGGGAACTTTGGAAATTGCTCGAAACTTTGACAGAGGACTACCGCTGCTTTGTTTGTTTTGATCCTTACTGTGTCAACCAAACGCATACTAAAAATTCAAAGAAGAAGCGTAAATTATCCTCGTAAGTTATAATAAATTTTTTGAAAGTTATAAAGTCAAAACGATATTTTGACTTTCTAATAGTCTGAGCCTTAAGGCAGTTGATAGAATTCGTACTGTACATACTAGTGTGCAATTAAATTGCAAAACGTACAAGTTTAACCAATGAGCTCAGTTTTTTACAAAACAGGTGGGAGACAGTGTGAGGTCGTGATCCTGGTGTAGTCAATGTAAAGCTAATTATTGGAGAAATCAAAAGTCGCAATTTTAGTGAAATATTCAAGATTGGGATATCGGAGTATCGGACTATACACTGGTTTTTCAAGGGATCAGAGATTTTTCTACTAACTAATACAAATTTACATATTTTTCAAAACATTTTGCCTTTGTGTAGTTCCGATTTTTTTTTGCATGCGGTCCTAAGCAATGAACAGTTAATAAAGCAAAGAAATATAGTGGTGTGGTATTATTAATGAATATTTCGTCCATTTATGTAAGTTAATAACTAGTCCTTCCCTGACTATTAAGGAAATTGTTTAGTCCACAAAATGTTTTAAAAATTGTGTGGAAAATATGTGATGAGCGCGTGGAATTCATAAAAAGTAAAACAAGCACTTTATTTAATTCATTTAATTAGGTTGATATTACTAAAACTAAAATCATTTTATAACTGAGGTTTTCTCATCGGTGAATTTAAAAGGCCCACAAAAATTTGAGAATAACTATTCACAATAAATCTATGTGATTTTAATGCTATTTCTTGGCTATGACGTCAACTACAAGTTTTAATGTTAAGTAGAAATGCTTTTAGTTAAATTATATGGTTAAATAAACAAGGGCTAAAGCCCTTGTTTAATGGCAGCCTTAACAGTAACGTTGAGGCAGTTCTTGCCGGAAAATCTTAACAGTCAATTTATAGTCTTTAAATAGGTAGTAATTAAAGGGAGGTAGCCGTGAAAGAGTAAGTAGTGGCAATTTGAATGCGGACTTGTAAATGTTAATAAAAAATGTTTCAGGCAAAAATGCGTCTAGGGGATTTTCAGTTTTTGAAAAGTACATTTTTTTGAATTTCCCGCCAAATCTTAAAACCGAAATTTCGACCCGTTAGTCAGTGAAAGTACACATGAGTGATACACCATTGAAATCGGAATGAATAGGCGAACCTATTTAACTTGTAGTTCCAGCTCAGATGATGATTAATTTTTAATTGTAATTAAAAAACTGAAATAATTTTTTTCCAAAATTGAGTGATGGTAATGTATAATATATCATTTTAAATCCCTTAAAAAATTAAGAAAACGGGTATTTTGTTTTAGGCTTCCGACGCATAAAATAATATTTAGGCGGAATTTTCGAAATAATTGACGGTTTTTTTAAAAAAAATGGTGATTTGTGAGTAAAATCGTGCAGAGTCCGTTATTTGGATTCGACTCGTCGTTACCTTTCGAATGGTATATAACAATTCGAAATGGGTCAAATATTTCGATATCGTGAAAAATCCGGTAAATTATGTAGATAGGTAGGAATAATGCGACATTATTCAATTAATAAAACAACTTGGTACACGCTTAGAAATATATGGGTGAATTTACTACTTTACTGTTAACTTGCAAACTGATTTCACTGTTACTCCGACCTCCACAGTAAAAGCTGTTAACCGCGGCCAACATGAATTTTAGTTAGAGATTAACTGATAATGCAGGTATATTATCCTTACTGAAATCACTGTTAAATCACCCAACAGCTAATCCTGTTGAATGATTTTATTAGTTAATAAATAACAGTGAAAGTTGGAATCGAACCCGCAAGGCAAAGGGTGTGCCCTCATAGGTACCTTCCAGCCTTAACCACTGGACTGACGCAACACATTTAGTAATGGACCACTAGTTTAGCATACACATACAAAGACATAAATGGTTTAACAGGCCATATGTAGATTACAACATATTTGCTGTTGGGGTTTCTAACATACAGCACTGTTGCACGTCACTAACCAATATTTCGCCACTCTTAAAATTTTTTAAATTGACTATAAACCTGGTAAAGTTAACATCTAATCCTGTTAGCCACATCGTACAAGATTCTTGTTAAGGTCTTTTTTAAGCGTGTAGGCAGTATTTTAAGCATACTGCCAGACAACTTCGATTTCATAGTGCATACATAAAAGCTTCATATATTTCTTTATATATTTTCAATTTAGAAATTTTTAATTAATCGAGTAAAAAATCTAGTTGTTTACGCTTTGAGTTGTTTAAGCTTTAAGTCCAATATTCAATATTTTTATTTGTGGTTCTGAGCTCAATCTAATGTAATGAAACTTACACAACTACTTCGACTACTGAAACATTAACGCTAGGATCCAGTGCCAGTGACAGTAGCGGGTTGGATGTATGATGTGACGTCAGTGCTTATTCTGCCCTATTTTAAATTATTACAAACCTAAATATTTAATTACCGTTAGGAAATTGTACCAGCGTAATTTAGTTGAATTCCATAAACCGACCACAAAAGTTGCTTCATTATATAAGTTAGACTTTTAGTAAAATAAAGCACTTGACTCTCTAAAGGTGCCCTATTATCTATCATGCAAGACGTTTTTATAATTGCCAATTTTTAAAAATTTTGAGCAAGGAAAAATAAGTCCAAGATCATGAAAAAGTAGTTGGACTTTATAAACAGAACGTTTAATTTGATTATCTTTCTAAAAACTGACGTTGGGCTTGTGGAATACATAATATATACAGAGTTAAACTAAAACTAGGGGGATTTTATTAAAAACTGTAGAGCTAAAAGCTGTCCCACGTTATAAGAAATACCATTTCAAAACTGCCACTTTACATCACCTTAAAAAGTTAAGAAACATATTGGGTCATATAATGTGCTACGACTGAATATTTGATAGTTACGAACAACCAAACAACCACTTTCAACATCACTTTCTTACGCAACTGGCCATAAGTAGGCTCGTAACTTACATTACAAATACAATTATTAGACTTATAATTTAAGTAAAATAGAATAAACAATTTACGGCTAGAAGCAGTTTCATACATTGAAGCAATTCAATTTCATAATTATTACTTATTGTTAGATTACTTAATTTTAATAGTATATACTAGTGTAAATATTACAAAACGGCAGAGTGTGCGACATTTAAATATAATTAGTCTATTT
The DNA here is from genome assembly GCA_034695245.1 of Dicyrtomina saundersi. Taxonomy (NCBI): domain Eukaryota; kingdom Metazoa; phylum Arthropoda; class Collembola; order Symphypleona; family Dicyrtomidae; genus Dicyrtomina; species Dicyrtomina saundersi. Next base: position 769 of record JAQFZE010002636.1, on the reverse strand, counting down.
CATTGCGCTTTTTTAAGAGACGCCTATACTTCCTCGTGGATTGCATAAAAACGTCAATCTTCACGTCTTAGGTGATTGAGTTAGTGGTTGCCTGTCTGTTCGTCTGAAAGCCAGTTTATACTCCGTTAAAAGATTTTATTTCTGCATAAAAAACAATTTTTTGTTTCTTAATATATATAACTTGTTTTAATTTAACAGGAACGAAGTTTGACATTTAATTAGAATAAAAAATGTCCGTTTTTCAGTTTAAATAAAACAAAATACTGCAAACACTCAATATTTATTCAAATTAAAACTTTAAGCCACAGTTTGTTTAGCATCTTACGCAAAACCGACGTTTTGATAAAATAAAAATGGAATTAGCTCAATAACAGCTACTTACATCAAGGCGAAAAAAGAGAGAAAGCAGCTCAAAGCGTCTGGTCCAAAGCCAAGCTTGATTGAAAAGGGTACAACAAGCAAGACTCAACACAAACCAAAAAATACAACAATGCAAAAAGCTGAGAAATATCTCACTCAACTGACATTTAAAACATCTATTAAAATTTACAAAATAGGATCCTTTGTAAAATGCGTCCCATTTGAGCTCACCTCATCGGACAGTCTTCGAGTTCAAATGTTCCCGCAAAGGTGAAGACGCATGCTGTGGCATGTGGCAACTTTGCTTCTTTTAAGCATGTGTGCTTTCAAATGCATCAATTTCCTGGTTGTATTTCCTACCAAAGCTTTGGGAATGAAAATAGCTATTCACATCAAACATGTTATGTTT
>JAQFZE010002635.1:0-14148 GCA_034695245.1 Dicyrtomina saundersi | reverse complement strand
GGTCACTCATATGGGTAGTATACGTTCCGGGTAGTTTCGCTTCATTCTGTAGTTTCAAGTAAGGTATGTTCCCTTGTGAGTTGTGAGTAGTGTAGTAGTGTTCCTCGTGATAAAGGTTCCAAGTTAATATTTTATGAGAGGCAGGAGTGTAGGTAGACAGTTGAAGGGAAGGGGCTATATGTCTAGTGCAAAACTTCTTCATATATTTAGATAGTACAGTTAAGTACAGTGAGGATTTTGAGGTAGGGATAAAATATATAACTAACTCTCGACGCGGAGCGAAACAACTACAGTTACAGCCTCTGTAGAACAGTAGAACTGTAGAACTGTAGACAGTCAAAAGTAGACAGTAGGCAAATCCACACAGAGACAACAGACAGTACAGATATCAGTATCGTTACCGTAACCGTTCCCGTCCCCGTTACCACTCACAAACTTGTAACAAGATGGTGCTTGGCTTTTGTTGTTCCATGTATATTTGATGGGATGTGTTTATGTGTTGTGTGCGTTCGGGCTCGGTGGTTCGTACATCCTACGTACGGTCTGTCTCCTCTATAGTCTATAGCACGGGATATATGGAGAATTTAACTCGAAGAGACACTGGACTGGGACGGGAGGATAAAGGGAGATGTACTCGTTGGTTTCGGTGTCGTGCATCTTGAGCCAGGTAGCTATATACAGTAGTACTCAGAATGGATTATGGCTCTGATCCTATACTGCTTGTACTAGGCTTGTGTATGCATGTACATACTTGTATTTTTTATCTACTCGCACTACAGTACAGTACAGTGTAGTACAGAGAAAGTTAGCGGGGATTTAGATTCCCTGCTGGAGCGAGTAGTTTTTTTTGCTCAGTGAAGGAAAGCGAAGCAACAAGACAGATGGATTTGGATAGGGAAAGTATGGATAAATATATGGAGATGATATATGCACATGAAGTGGAGAAAGGTGTAACTATATGCATTTATAGATGAAGGATTTACAGATAACGAACCTGTGGCTGGAGCTGGAACTGGATCTGGATCTGGAACCGGTGCGGGTGGTAATGACGACGATGGTGGTGGTGGCAGTAGTGGTGGTGGCGGTGGTGGTGGTGGTGATGGTCGGTGGTGGCGGGAGACTCCCGTTCCCGTTCCAGTCATGCAGTTGACTCCAGTAAATAACGTAATTTATCTCTTCACCTTATTTATAAGTCTCTTGTGGCTTTCAATTTGATATGGTGGATGGTGAGAATGGAAAACTCTTGAAAATTTCAACTAGCTTGACTAGCTTAGTAGACTCAACTTACCACCACCACACTCTTCTCCTCGATCCTCATCTCTCCACCAAACGCAGCCAAATCTCCCTTCAAGAATCAAAAGCAACCATATTGGGCGTCGAGCCGGAGAAGATATAAATGGTGTGACTTGAGCCCAACGGTAACGGTAACGGCAACGGTATGACGGTAGTCCAGGTGGTTTACATGGGTCAAATTGCTTGTTCTCTAAGGATGAGCAACTTTTCACATGTCGAAAACTGTGAACACGTGTGCCCTCTAAATATCCCTACGAAAGACTCTATACTCGGTGAAATTTGAGCTGGTGACTGTATTAGAGGGATTTTACTGTTTTGTCAGCACATAATTTATTAGGAATTTTTGAATTTTATTGATATCAGAATAGGTACTAGAAAAAGAAAATATTACGCATTTTTAAATCATACAATAATTAAAACATTTTGTGCAGTTTTTTTATTAGCTGTTTAAATTACATGTTTCAAATACTAGTTAGAAAGTAAATCTGGAAGTACCTATATACCCATGTTGCTCTCAATGTAATGCAGATAGTACTATTTTCTTTTTTAATTTGAACACAGTTGATATTGAACCTTCAACAAAAGTATTTATGTAACAGGATAAACCGAGTTAGTGTCTAACTTTTATCCATTTGCTTGTACAATATTTTAATATGTTCTGTGTACAGCAGTTGTTTATGTAAGTACTTACCTCCTGCATACAATAGACAAAGCATGGGATCGCATCACTCATGTCCCTGTTTAGGAATATAAGGCTTATGACATGACGTGCAAATGCACAATGCTGGCAGAGAGTACAGTGCAATTCAGTATCAGTAGTAATATCGCAACCACTCATGGATGGATTCTTGTTTCTATAGTTCTCGTGTGTCTGGTCTGAATTCGCAATTCATTTTTACTAAACCCAAACCGAACTAATGAAAGTTAGGCACCTACCTGCCCTCCCACTCCTCACTTCTTTACAACAACAACAAAACTCTCAAAATCCAAGTGGAAAAATTAAACTGAAACAGAAACGGAAGCACGAGGCAGGACCATGGAGGATCAGGACCATTACTTAAGATTAAGGACTAAGATTAAGAACACCAAGAGCTCATCTCCCCAGCACCAGCACGAGCACCAGCAAGAGCAAATAATGCAATAATAAGTAAGGTAATGTAAAAAAGAAAAATCAAATAGGCGTATAAATTCTACAACTACCATCACTCCAGAGTCAAATAGTCAGAGTTAATATTTGTTGTGGTGATACGTAGGCTCTTCTGGCTCTCATCAGCTTCGCGTCTTTACCTCATCAATTTTATTCTTCATTTCACGTGCTTAGTAAGCATAAAGCGGCAACGGAGAAAGTTTAATTCTCCAGTGAATCAGAAAAAAATTGAATTTGTGTGTCTGTCTGTGTGTCTCTCCGTGTACTAACGGGTACTGCTCATAGAGAAAGCTAATCGTAAGTCAGCCAAGTCCACCTATATATAGTATAGGACTTCGCTCTCTTCCCTTCCCCTGTTCTCGTTACGGTTACACGCTCTAATTATTTTTCATTATTATTATTTCAGGAGGATCAAGATCTCGATCGAGTCTTTAGTTAGAGTAGTAATTTTAAGAGTAATTCCTAATTCCAACATTATTCTGTATCTCCAGGAGGAGTTGCTTTCCAATTAACTATGAATGAAAAATATCATGGAAGAGTTATGAAAATGCTGCTCCCTGGACTCCTCGATCACATAGGTGGATGTGCTCACAGTCTTATTGATTAAAAGGATGCTATATATGTAGGTGCTATATATAGCTATAGATATTTTGAGTAGTGTATAGCAACTTCATTCATAGGGAGTCATTCAAGGAGAATCTTTCAACTGACTAAACGCGGATTGAATATTCAACTTTTTATATGATTGAGCAATTCTGTAGGGTTTTTTCATGCTATAAATAGTTATTCTATAAAAGGGAAAAATCTAACAATAAAGATACATTTCTTTAAAGTATATTGTAGTATTTAGTATACACCCACCACACTAAGGAGGGACACTTGTCACCCTACTAATCGTAATCGTACATAGGTGAGTTATAGAATACGGGGGAAAAACTTGTTTTGTAAAAACAAAAGGGGTATAAGTAATGCAACTTTTTGCGTCTATGCGCATAGATATTATACATGAAAAAATTTACATTTTTGAAAATTCAACCCAATTTTGGAAATTTTTTTATGCGACTTTCCACGCTATTTTAATTCAAGGGTAGGGTCCCCCCTTACCATAGTTTACAAATTCACAGTTTCAAAAATATTTTTATAATTAATGAGGTAAGATTGCTTTCAGCTGCATTGCTTAGCATATGCGTGACAAGTATCCCTCGTAAGAAGACAATAGAAAATAGCTGTACAAGTGCCGGACCGGCACCGACACCGACTCCGACTCCGACCCCCGGTACTGATAAGTTCATTCATGCAGCTTTTAAATGTAACCTACATACACATTAACTTCTTCCCGTAAACTCTGCGTACCATGAAATTTCTTACATCTGGGACCGTGTGTGTGGGCTTGTTGAGCTTGTAATTTTATTTTGACTCTAACGATATAGGAATACAAACAACTGAGGTATAGGTAGGTAGGTAGGTGGGTATACATGGAATTATAGTATAGACAGTCAAATAAGTCTGAGAAGACGAGAGAAAGATGGCAAGTTGGAATTTTTGAAATAAATTGCAAAAACAGAGGATTCTTCATAAATTTATTATTTCTTCGAAACATTACTCTGTGGAGCCTCCGTCTGTCTGTCTCTGTGCTCTTCTGGTTCATGTAATCTGTAATCTATATATCTATAGGGCTCGTCATGGCATGGCTCATGGTAATGCTAATATCCTTCCCATGCTATGTGTTATGCTTGTCCTGTATAAACAGGAAAAAAGCATACATTACCATGTACCTTGCATAGAGTACAGTAGAAGCTACCTATACTACTTAGGACTACAGATACTGTAGGACTTTACTGAGAAAGTAAAAAGCTGCTTTAATTTTCCCCCGACGGAAGCCAAAACTTTTAAACATAAAACTGCGGAGCAGCAGCAGGAGCAGTACCAGTGCAGTACATCAACATGGAGAATGAAAATCAGCATTATTGTGTCTCTCAGTGTGTGTGTGTACATGCACAAAAAGATAGAAACAACAAAAGAGCTTTCAGAGTAAAATTCCAAAGCTACTGATATGTAGCCAAGAAGACCCAATAGTAGTAAGTATCTAGGTAGGTACATAGGTCGGTTAGGTTAGGTACATATAGCAGTAGCAGTACAATAACCATACAACCATAAACAATCCATATCGCACATGAATATCATTCCGTTGTAAGTAATACTTCACCAAGCTGTTCTCAGTCAGTCCATTTTTTTTTCAGATCCAGACTCGTCTACTTTTATAATATATTTGGCTTCAATAATATCATATACCATGTATTTACCATAGCATTCCAGCCACAGCCACCATCCGTCGCATTGCATCTAAAACGAGTATATGTAGTAGGTACCTGTATATAGAGCTGATAGGTACCGGTACCGGTACCTATGTGTGGTATTATCTCTGTTGGTTCATTGGAGTTGTAGTTGGAGTTGGATTGAGTAGATATATAAAGGGGGAAAAATATACAGAAGGAGAGAAATAAAAAAAAACTCTTTTACGTATGATTGAACTTTAGTTTCAAAAAAAGTACACTCACTTTCTCCCCGCTTTCTCTTTTCCTCGCCCTTTAAAAGTTTACTGTCTTCCTCTATTTTTTTTCTTGTATTTCTGTTTCTTTCTTAACCTCCTCTTCATTTTCCCTCACATTCCATCAGCTCGGTCTCGGTCTCGGTTTCGGAGTCAGTCATACGCGCATACAGATAGATAGGCATAGCCCAGTATAAGACAGTTTTCTCTGGTTTGTTCGTCTGTCTGCTTTTGCCCTGTGTACCTGCTATTCCAAATCCGAATGTACACAGCAGCTCAGGTAGGTAAGGCGTATGTACGTACATATAAAATATGAGAAGGGAAAAGAAAGAAAACACTTCATTCTTCACCAGGCTATCATGTCGTAGCATATAGGCATATCCGTATCTTCCAATTGCTACTTTCGTATGAATTACTATTTACATAGAGATTGTTGAGCAAGGTGGAAGAAAGAAAAGACACGGGAGAGTTCTATATACTGTTGGCATAATTCTTTATCTGTAGATTGTACATAGAACCAAATCCAGAACCAGAACCAGAAACCGGAACCAGAAAAAAAAAGAAAGTAAATACGGACATGTGTGTATTTACTTGGGACCCTTCATCTTTTGTATTTTCTCGATAATATTTGTATTTTGTATATATGTATATTTGTTTGAGAAATAACCTCAGAATCTGCAAGGATGTGAGCCTGAAGATCTGATGTAATGTACACTTTGGGTAGAAAAAAAAAGATAAAAGGAGGATGGAAAATGAAAAATGAAAATGGCACCTACCTATTGACGTGGAAGTGGAAGCTAGATCGGCCAGGGGTACTATATTATATCCATATAGTCTGATTATGCAGGGACTGAGATCGTTTCATGTAAGACGAAAGCATTATTTGAGTACATAATAAATCAGTAGGTATATTATTTTTCATAGCACTCTTCTGGCAGACCTTAAAAAATATCTATCGAAACAGATGCTCAGCTACATCTGAAATATGAAACCGAAACCGACACAAACATTATTCAAATTCGATTATTCATGTGGCAGTATGAATATTTATGCATACTATATGCAAGATATAGGAATTCAGAATGCACTATCTACAAAAATATTAAAATATTATGATCCCGAAAATATTTAAACATAACGTTTTGTACATTACAAAAACATGTAAATAGAATATTTTTCAATTTTCAAAAACAATAAACTAGAACATTTTGCACTTTTTAAAATCATGAACATAGAATATTTTGCACTTTTCAAAAACATTCAAATAGAACATTTTGCACTTTTTAAGATCATGCACATAGAATATTTTGCACTTTTCAAAAACATTCAAACAGAATATTTTGCACTTTTAAAAAACGTGTACATAAAATATTTTGCACTTTTAAAAAAGATTTAAATAGAACATTTTGCACTTTTTAAGAACGTGTATATAGAATGTTTCGCATTTTTCAAAAACATGTGTAAATCAAACATTTTACACATTTTAAAAACTTGTAATTAGCATATTACGCATCTATCCTATTTAGTTATTTTTGTCAGCTCATTTTGATTCTTACTTAAATTGGATATAGGTCATTTGAATTCCTCACTCACAGTGTGCAATATCAATAGTAGACAAATTAACTTATTAAGTAGATATGTCGTTAAATAAAATTCTAGCTAATTCCGCTATTTTCCGCTTTTAAATATCCACAAGGCAAACAAGTATATACTACAAAATAAGCCTTTCTCTATTCACCTGCAATTTAATACATTGGAAGTTGGAAGTCATTGGTTTTGGTGCTGGTTCGTACTGGTACTGGTATGTCAACACATTATATTATATGCTATGCTGCATAATTATTTGTATGTTCAAGCCCTGAGCTTAGTTGATTATTGGAGCTAAACCTATCATCCTTGAGTCTTTATTCACTGTTTTTATTCGTTTCATGTCGTATTTGCATTTCGTTTAGATTCCGGAATCCATAACGTGAGAGCGCGAGCCTTTGCTCAAATAATAATTGTCTACAAAATTATTTCCCACCCACCTTTTTTGTCTACCTTTGTATAAATCCAGAATCCAGAGGAATCATAACTAAATTGCAGTAGTAGATGGCTCGGTTGGAAGTACATATAATGTATTCCATGGTTGTTTTATTAACATTCCATTTTCAGAATTTCCATACTTATATGATTCGACTGAATTCATTCGCGCTTGGGTGCTTTGATCACAAGTGAACTACAAAATTGCACTTACAATAATAATAAAAACTACAAACGAACTTAAAAACACGTGTGGGAAGTGAAGGTATGTAGTCTACAAACAGGGCCGGATAATGCGGCCAGCGCAGGCAGCCCCCGCTGTTTACAATTTTTAAAAACATGTAAATGGAAAATTTTGTATAGTTTTCAAAAATATGTAAATAGAATATTTTGACTTTTCAAAAAAAATGCAAATAAAAATTTTTGTACTTTTCAAAAACATAAAAATAAAAATTTTTGTACATTTCAAAAACATGCAAATAACTATTTTTGTACTTTTCAAAAACATAAAAATAAAATTTTTTGTACATTTCAAAAACAAAAATAAAATTTTGTGTACTTTTCAAAAACATAAAAATAAAAATTTTTGTACATTTCAAAAACAAAAATAAAATTTTGTGTACTTTTCAAAAACATAAAAATAAAATTTTTTGTACATTTCAAAAACATGCAAATAAAACAACACTTTTCTCAAAACATATAAATAGAACATTTTGCACTTTTCTGAATCATGTAAAACGAAAATTTTAAACTCTTCGAAAATGTGTAAATAGAACATTTTGCTTTACTAAAGAAAACCATCAATAAAATCAAAATGGTGGTTTTTGTATGGAAACAAATTGCTGCCTAAAAGCAATTCCTCCGTCCGGCCCTGTCTATATATATTTGACGATGAGTATGTAAGGCCCACTCAGGCATTTCAATTTATTATCACAGGTGTTTCTCTCACACATGAGTAAGCATCTCTTAGCAGAAGTACCTATTAAAGTATCTGCAGTAGGAAGCAGTATACTAATGGATATATATAGCATATCATTGCACGTATAGCATATTATTACACATACACATGGCGATACTTTTCTGTCAGTTTTAATAATTCTCCTGCTATCACTCTCATTCTCATTCATATCTGTACAATTTAAATTGCTACGGGCCATTCAAACATTTAAAATTTTAATAATCCCACCTACCTTCGTGTGTAAAGTAAAAAAATCCACTTGATAAATAGGTACCTATATCTATATACGCCTATTATTAGAGAACACGTGGGAGTAATGTACTAAAATATAGAATCTAAAATCAATAAAATAATACATATATAGTGTTTGTAATATTGGTATATTTTTTTGTTTAAAATTATTATTGCATATAGAATAATAGAATCTAAATTATTTTCTATTGTACAAAAGAAAAAAAAGTGTGCTGAAGAGACAAAGAGTTCTGGGAGAAAACTTCAAAGGCGGGCACTACACAGACACACACACCGACGACCGACTCCGACTCCGACTCCGGAGGCTATTAAAGCGTATTAAGAGGCGAGGAGAACGTGAGTAAAAATGACATTGAAGCATTAAATAAAAAACGACGGATGGAATTGGTAGTGAGGGAGACATTAAGTGGAGATGAGAGTATTGATGACGCAAGTTTTGATGAAATGAAGAATGACTTATCAAAGTCATTCTCTCTATTTCTCTTCTTCTTTTTTTTTGTCAACTTTTACTTTTAATTTGGCGAACATACTTTTCCTATCCGATTTTTCTCATCATGTTTACTTACTTAACGTATATGACTAGTTTTTATTCCGTTGAGTGTGTATATTGTGGAGATGTGTATAGTAGAAACTGGAAGCTATACCGAGGAATCCAAATGGTTCTATGTACTTACAGCCGCGGATCCAGAGGGCGATTTTTGCTGGCAAACTCCTCACATAATGCCCGTGCTCACACAGGACAGGGTGTACAAAGACGTAGATTTTCAAATTTTAATTATGTTTCTTAATTACCGGGACACTTTGTTCTTTTGTGCCTAATCTACTTATACGTCTAGATACCGACCGAACATTAATTATGTGGTGGAGTATGGTGTATGGTATATGACGGAGTTTCTCCATAGAAATTATGATAAAAGGGGATTACCCACCGTTACCAAGATGAAACCGAAAACGAAACTACCAAAACCTTAAACCAAGCCCAACCACAGTAAAACGCACTGCCATGCATGTGGCCGTTCCAATTGCCGTTCCAGCTTGAAATGTGAAAGGTACCTACATTGTATAGGTAGTACATACTACAGGCTGAGCCTCAAAAAACTCGTCCTATGAAAGACAACAAAAGAATACATCACTAATGAAGAGACTCTGTTCTGTATGGACCAAACGGGAACAATTTGTTTCCATTAAAATAAAGTGAAACATGGATAAAAAAACCAAACTTGAGACTTTAGACACTATACTACTCGCACAGCCTATATACATGGGTATAGAGGTCCTACATAAAAACTTGAGTACTCGACCCATGGAGAAAGTGCTTGGGAAGACCTGCCGTTACCGTAGCCGTTATGGCAGGTACACCTCCAAACTTTTCAAGGTACACTTGATGATTTTGTAAAGACCAAGAACAGAAACAGAGTACAAGAGAAGGAGAATCAGAGGGCCACGCGGCCACACACACACAGACACACATGCTCAAAATCTTCCAGGAGAGAATTCATAAAAACATGAAGGAAAATGTAGGAAGGAAGAAAGTTGAGTTTTTGGCTTTTGCTTTCACTCTCACTTTGGCTTTTGGCTCTGGATGCCTGGCTGACGTATTTCTTTCCCCGTTACAAAACTATGTAAAGTCACTTTTTTAAGAAAAAAATAAGTGCCCCATGGCATGAGGCATGGCACACTAACTAACAGACTGGGATCCCAAAGTAGACGTAGAAGTAGAAGTAGTAGCCATCCACCTTCTTTCACTCTCCCCCATTTCTATGCATAAAATAAAATTCGTATATCTCCCTCGCTCACATTTCCCACGGCCAAAACTTCACAGAAGAATATGTTGAGTTTTACTTTTTATGCTTATGACTTTATGGCTCCCATGCAAATCTAATTTTCTCCAGACTCGAGTACTCGAGGTGTAAGTCTGTCCTAGGTGGTACCTTACAATGCATTACGAACACCATCCATTCCCATTTGTCCCAGTAACCTATGTGCGTGCATTTAGAAATGTGTATGAATGTATACACCTATATTAATGCTGATGCACTAATTAGGGACGCTTGGAAGTCGTGGAAACTTTGACTTACACTCTCGTCAGCAAAAATTACACGAGTTGTGTGCACAATACAGGGAAAAGATGGAAGAGATTCTCAAATAATTCTCAAAGTACTTTGACGTTCGCCCTCGTTCCTCCTTTCTATCGCTCCTAATCGTATCGTAGAAGATGTAGCTGTAGTTTCCTAGTTTGTGGGATATTAGTGAAGATAATCGAGTAAAAAAAAGTCAACTTTTGTTGAGGGTAGAAGTGGAGCAGTGTGCCAAACACTGGATTGGTTTGGTCCTGGTGCGGCTCTTGGCTCTAGAAACGTGGACGTGAATGGAACGTATCTTGAGAATCTTTTAGCCGGGAGTGGGAGTCAAAGTCGAAGTCGAGGTGGAAGAATGGGATTGAGAGCTTGACTTGGTTTTAGTATAGGTACCTACATAGATATGCTCTGTAGACTGTAGGGACCTACTTGGAGTTCTTTTGATTAGTCCAGAAACTATGTGCATTTTAAAGAATCTGTTACAGTTTGTATATCTATAACCGAAACACAAAAGTAGAATGCGAATGGAATACAGAGGGGCAAAGATAAAACCGATCAGAGAGAAGGAGAAGATGAAGGGAAGATGTGGAGGTAAGCAGATTGTAATAAAATTAAGTTGAACTCGACCGTGACCGGAACAAGCGTACACATACACTTACATGTTATTGAGACAGACTCGACGTGAGGCTGAGGATCAGCTGAGGAAGAACGGGAGCGGGAGCATAAGAGGAAGAACAAGGTTCGAGCAGGAAGCAGGAGCAGATACGACACGATAGACGAGATACATGTAGGAGATGAGGTTAGGGAAAACAGATGGCAAAAGCCAGATATCGGCTGTGAAGAAGCAAAATGGGCCACAGGGAATTTAAGTTGGAATTACTGATAAAATGAGCTGAGTCGAACAACAGGATAGATGTGTAATGTGTTAATTACGAGTTTTTGAAAAGTGCAAATTGTCCTATTAGAATATTTTTTAAAAGTGCAAATGCTTCTACTTACATACATGTTTCTGAAGTCCAAAATGTTTTATTTACATGTTTTTGAAAAGTGCAAATTCTTTCCTTTGCATGTTTTTTGGAAAGTGCAAATTCTTTCCTTTGCATGATTTTTGAAAAGTGCAAATTGTTCTATCTACAAGTTTTTTGAAAAGTGTAGAATGTTCTATTTGCATGCTTTTGAAAAGTGCAAATGCTTCTATCTACATGCTTTTGAAAAAGGTAAATTCTTGTATTTACATGGGTCTGAAGTCTTAAATGTTTTATTTACATGTTTTTGAAACGTGCAAAATGTTTTTTATTTACGTGCTTTTATGATTATGATGATATTATAATTTTTGCATGTAGATAGTACATTTTGTTTTTAGCTAAACATGGATATGGATCATTTTGATTCTTCACAGACAATATAATTTCCCTATGTATGTTACCCATGTATTCGGCATCAAATGTTACTAAGAATCTGCTCTGTATGCCACAGTAAGTAAGAATACACGGTTATCCCACAGATATGCATATACATACTACAATTCTGAATTCTGTCAGGCTGAATCTCACTGACTCACTCACTCACTCAGTGTGGAAGCTACTATGACAAATTTCTGCTTCTTGTGCAATATATCTCATGTAAATCTGGAATTCCAGCACAGTACTCCAAGTAAAAGTGGAAGTATCTGTAGACGTAGGCATGCGAGACAATTTGAGGTATGGCATTTTCCAGATTATTTTTTAAGGCCGCTGATCTCCAATCAAATCTCTCAAAAGAGAATCGAATAAAATTCAGAAGTTTGTACTCACATTTCCGCAATTGCATAATTTATTCCAATTTTCCAATTTTCTCCAATTTTTGTACAGTATTATGTTTGACTCTGGGTTTTAAAAGTCTTAAATTTATATTTATAATCATATTTCTATCGAAGTGATTAAAATCCATTCTAATGTTTTTTAAAAAATTGTTGCGTAATATTATGTGAATGTCCAATCTTTGTTATTTGAGGCTACTGATGTACATATTGCAATTAAGGTGGTACATATTATATGCACACGGGTCACAGCTAAGTTTACAATGGGAGGGGAGAGGTGCAAAAGGGTTAATGGAACTTTCATTTTCATTTACTTTCTCTCCATAAGCTTTCCCCACATAAACTTTTAGACGAGTTGAGTACAAGTTTATTAGGAAGTGCGCCTTGTCATATCATAAGTATCCGCATGTTTAAGGAGCCTACATGTAGTTCGTAGATTTGTAGATTTGTAGTCCATCTGTAGCCTGTGTAGTTTCCAGTTTCTCGTATCAAAGTTATTTATGCTGTTGTAAAACTGTGAGTAGTGGGATCAAGTACATAAAATATATTAGTTTTGCATTCGCCTGTAGAAGAAAGTGAAAGTACCTACCCACCAAAGTGAAAGTGCATTTTCTATAGCTTGCCTTCTGTATGGTATGGACATGGTAGACTGCACATAGTATAGGCTCAAGGTTTCGTGTTGGTGTTGGATTTTGAGTAGGATTATTCCCACCCGCCGACACGAACACCGACACCGACACCCAGCAAATTCCACTTACATTCGCTCACACTAAAAGAAAAACAAAAAAAAATGTTCTTTTTTTTTAGAAATTTCTTTGTACTCGTTGTAACATAATGTGCATGTTATTAAGTGTGACAGAAGAAATATCGAAATCGGATCGAAAATAACAATCCTCGTATAATATGTAATATTTCATAGTATAGTATAGGAATTTGGGAATCTAAATTTCAAGGGAAAAGCCAAAGCCAAGCAAAAATGGATTTGAAGGAAATACAATAAGCTATATGTACTACCTCTACATTGCAGGTACGGGAGATGCACACTCCAAAACTGTACTGACAACAGCAGAAAAAGCAAAAGCAGCACAGCAACAAACCAAACGATCTTCTCGCCGTATCAGCAGCTGCTACCTTTCAGGAAGGATCTACACAGAAAAATCCCCCGTCTGTAAATAGAATGTTTCAAATTTCAAACAAGTCGATTACGTAATCCACAGAAATTTCGTGAGGAAAAAATATGTATCGTAATAAAAAAACATCATAAAAGGTGCTTTATACACACACACACTAAGGGAATCCCTTTGACTTTCTACTTAAAGTTAGCTTTGACTTTGAGGATTGCTTTGAGCCTACACGTACCCATACATGCGGTATGTATTTCCATATATTTGAATTTGGCATAAAAGGTGCAAAATATTTTAGGGGTATTTTTTGAAAGAGGCAAACGACTTACTATTATGTATGTTACTGGTAAATGGTAAATGGTAGTTGTTTAAACGAATGCAAAACTTCTATCTAATTGTAATGTTTATTTAAAAAAATCTTTTTTTAATAACTGATTGGTCTTTTTTTTAATATACCAAACATGCCGCTTCAGCTTTCTTTCAGATCCAGTTCAAGTTCCATTTCCAGTTCCAGCTCCAGTCTAAAAGATACAAAGTTTTCTTTCTTCTCTTAAGAAAACTGTCAGATACCACAATTTGGATTTTGGATGACGAGGGACGACAGATGATAAAAAAATACGTCTGGAGGATGAGATGTGAGAGAAAAGTACTTAAAAGTCAATACTAAGTTATGTATTTATGTCACAAAAAGTCGCAACGTGGAGGCCGAAGCTCCGGATGACACAGGGCCGGATAATACAGCCAGCGCAGGCAGCCCCCGCTGCTTGAATTTTCAAAAAACATGCAAATAAATGGAATATTTTGCAGTTTTCAAAAATATGTTAATAAAAATTTTTGTACATTTCAAAACGATGCAAATAAAAATTTTTGTACATTTCAAAAACATGGAAATAAAACATTTTCCACTTTTCTCAAAACATGTAAATAG
>JAQFZE010002634.1:0-14150 GCA_034695245.1 Dicyrtomina saundersi | reverse complement strand
CTCCAGGCGCTTTTTCTAGGTAAAGGAAACCTAATAATTTTAATTTACACTGCTTGCTCCTATATTTACGGCATGCCATGACACACGGAAAGACATAAAGACCATACGGTGTATGAAAACTCAAAAACTCAAAACCATAGTGCCACCAACGGATTGCAATAATGTTTCAAGAACTGAAAACCTAATCGTAATTCTAAGCGCTGACTCAACAAATACAAGTAGTCATCAAATCCTTACAAAAATAGTATGTGCATAGACATAAACTATAAGCTGTACTATATTTGTAGTATCATATATCAGCCCAGCTGCTTTATTCATACTCCATACCCATAGCCCATAGTTACATTTACAGCCCAGCCAATCATTCAATCTATAATAATACTAAAACTAAAGCGAGCCAAACTCTAAAAGTGATTGTTAATATGTATAATTAAACTTGTACAAAAACGATTCCAATAGATAATTTTTTGAGAAAATAAGAAACAAGCTTATGATTAAGTTAAAATTGAACCATCCTCCAACTACAGCCCATCCCAGTCCTTCTTCATATCTGTGTATACTTTTGATCCTGATTAACTTTTGCCTTTTGCCTTACTATGTCAACGTGAGCCCAATATTGAATACAACCATTCACCATTCAGAATAAGTAAATTGTAAATATACTGATAAAAGTGACGAGTGAACGACAAGCTTTACCTTCATTTCTTTTCGTCTATCAAATTCAAATATTTCCACAATTGTGAACGAGACAAAAAAACACTAGCTAGATTTTCTATTCTAAACACAAAACAACTAACCGAAGCCGAAGCAATAACCTTCTTCACGATATGAGAAATATTGTGTGTATATAGGTATAGGTAGGTACACTATTTCTCTCCTTCTGAATACAAAACATCTAAATGTCTACTATCTCTGTTAGTATGAGTAATCTGCCCTGATCCTGAAAACGCCGCCTTTACAACGAACACTAACTATATACTGTGTACTGACTGACACAAGGTTTTATTATGGGTTGCGTTGCCTCGTGTGTGTGTGTGTGTATATTTGTACATATGACACATGTTCGACGTTGACTTGGAGGTTAGAGGACAGATTCTGAGATTTTATTTTTGATGGGAACAAAAACCTCGTATGAATTTAAAATCATAACAAAACACAACACGTTTACAAGACGACATCCAATGCAATGTAAAATAAGGTCCTCCTATACACATAAATATAATGTAGAATGTAAGCTTTTGAGATTACGTCTAGCTTTATAGAACTTACCTCCTTTCTCACTGCTCCCACTACTATCTCCATTTTGTCGATTACTTGAGGACCAGTGATGTGGTCTGTCAGATTGCTGAATTTGCGTTGCCTGGCCATGTTGACCCCCCTCTTCAATAAACATTGAGGACTCGGCGGAATGTCCTTGATGTGATGACGTCGACGACGTGGACAGGAGCGTCGAAGACGGGTCATTTGAACACAAGATCCTCACCAATTTGTGACACTTCTTGTGCACTAACAATTTACACTGGGTACACTTAAATCCTTGACGTCCTAAACCCCAAATACGATCGTTACAGTAGGCACAGAAGGCTCTCTGAAATTAATAATAAGGAATTCAAAACAAAACTGAAAAAAAAAATTGTATTTATCAGTGTACGACGAGCATCCGTCGTCACAATTCTAACCCACCATCAAACACTAACCATCACCGCCATAATAATATCTCTACGCACAAGTCACACACACTTTTTGGATCTCCTCAGTTTTTTTTTGTTCAGGTTTTTTTTTTGTGTTTCAGTCCCGTCCGTCTCAGTCAGTGTTGACATTTATACGTATCATGTTCGCACAGGGGCACATTCTGCCCGAACTGGCACTGGGGAAAGATTGCCATCGGAATACTAAATGTGTCTTCGTCTTCGTGTACATCCTACGTATGAATCCAAGGTCCAAAAATACTACAGATACTGCCGGGGCCGGGGTGGAAACATGGATGTGGAAAAACCCTAATATGTATTACCAACAGCACTAGGAACACAAGGCTTTTGCTTTAATCTCGACCAATAAACTCGACAGGGTCCAATACACGAAGGCTGAATTATATTATTATTATACAGTCAATAAGTTGAAATTCAAAAGCGGAAAATAAGAACTGATTTATATTCAAAATTGTACACTTAAACAATAAGAAACGTTTCAAGTTATTTCCATCTATATGTATCCATTGTCAGTCCTACATGCAGTTCTCCCTCTCATTTCGAATCAGTATCAGTATCGTTTAAACGGATTTCGATTTCGATGTCGAATCTGAGGTTTAACAAATTGACAAGTAATCCTCCAAGCACACTATCTTCCTTTGCAGAAGTCTTGTAAGTTATAGCAAAGAATTGATGGTACACTCGTCAGTGCCCTACACTATACTCTAATAAATATAAGGCACTATAGTTTTGCACTATATTAGGCAGCTACAGCTACAACCTTGAACTAATATTCTGGACTTATCACTGTACACGAGAAGCAGAGATGGAGAAGAGGAGCTATAAATTAAACAGTATGACAGAGCTCCAATTTTTCTTGGTAGGTATACATACATACAATGGGCAGCAGACTCATCCCAAATGACTCGTTGTAATATCGTCGCAAATTTCAGAGTCACTATCAAAAATAATTTGCCCACAACTTCCTTGAAGTGTTACTTGTAGTTGTGTAGTAATTGCACTTTAAATATACAACTGCACCCTCAGACAGCTTGTTTATTTGAATTTGCCTATAGCCATATGTACTTCTAGTATGTGCTTTATTATACGAGTCACAAATCTGCTGACCATTGAACGCCGTTTCTAAATAATAGGCCTTCTCTCCATGTTATAAGCCCCATGTGAATGTTAATATTAATCCTAACTGGTTACCACCAAATAAATATGAATGTATCTGTCGTACTCCTTTTCGCTACAGTTTTCCTTTTCACTCCCTTAGATGTGGTTTTGGAAATCGTGGGAGAACCACAAGCACTATCACTGGATATAGTACTAATAATACTAATAGTACTAGGGAAGGGAGAACATGGGCATTTTCCGAGAATGAATTGAAATGCATGTGAAAATCAATGTTCTTATACTAGGTCTGTCAATAAGTGGAAGATATATAGAGGATTGCACACACAGTTTAATTTAGTTTTAGCCACGGAGTCACAGAGTCAGAGGAGTCACACTCACCCCTTTGCTCAAAAACACTGCAATTTAACTCCAACACGCTCGCCTCCTCCCTGCCTATGTCTGTCTAAATATAAATTCCTTCCCAAAAATTTTGACTTGGAGTGGAGCAGCGGCGGCGGCGGCAGCGGCAGCGGCGGCGGTAACGGGAGCGAGGCAGAGATCCACGTTCATGTTCTCGGATGGAATTTGCTGATTAACTCCGAAAATTTTCATGTTTTTGACTCGAGTCAATTTCTATGGAGGCTCAGGAGGACTCAGCGCATACAGAGATCACATCAGCCAAAAGAGAACACAACAACATCACATCCATATGCTAACGAGAACGAGAACGACAAGGATGCTACCTACCTACACTGACTAAGTAAGAGACTGTCTGCCCATCCATGGCCATAATATAATGTGAGCCTCATCACATATATTACTATTATTATTATACAAAACAAGGGGAGGCAGGTCTTATTACAAACACAGCACGAACAACATAACTATAATAACTAGTATGCGGATACATACTCTAAATTATGGAATACTCTCTGGAATACAGCAGTCCGTGTCCGTGCCCGTAGTCCGTAGGTACATCTCAATGTATGTCGTATGTACCAATGTGAAATCCAAATACCTTGAGGTGAGTTTAATAAGGGAAACAACATATATTACAATATGTGTATCACATGCTAAGACGAAAACGACGACGGCCAGAACTTAACGGTTCTAAGTAAGGACAGATAGACAGACAGTACACGGAGGATGAGCTGCAACTAAATCCCCTAAAATATCCATGGAAGGGTTCCGGTTCAGTGGAATGCCAAAGATGAAGAAAACCCAAGTCAACGGAAAGAGTCTCAAAACTCTCAACTTATATGCAGTCCTTGTCGTCGTCGTCATCCTCCTCCTCCTCCTCCTCCTACTCCTCCACCCTCGTCTTCCTCTATCTGCATAAATATCAGGGCTCAAAATACATAAGAAAGGAAGGAGAGAGACACACACAGCTAAAACGGAACAACTTCTCTCCACTTTGCATTTTCTCTCTCAAAAAAAAAAATAACTAAAACCAAAGCCAAACAAAAATGAAATACAAAATATGGACCAAAAACCCAAACCAAAAGTATCTTGTTGTACTTCCCCCGCATATACATGCTCTTTTGGACTTGGGCTTTTCTTCCTTCCTGTACCCGCACAGTACAGATAGACCCGCGTCGGACGATCTCAGTAAGGAAAGGGAGAAAAATCCCGGGCTGATCCTTCATGCAGAGACAGACACAAATACAAATACCCAATATCTACACACAAGAGTACAGGACAAGTACAAGTAGGTACACAGAAGTTACTTAGAAGAAACGAAAAGTATGTGTGTGTACAGTTGTCCCCCGTCTTCACTCTCTCCAGTCACCAGTGTTGTTCCTGCAATTCTGTTTAGCCTTTTTCTGCGGGCTCCTTCATAATGCATGTCCTCCCAACTATCTCTCTCTTTCCATTCAATACACTACAAACTAAGTCACTAACAAGGACAAAAAGAGTTTTAACTTGACTCTAATATTCCTTGTGCATAATGTTATTGCTGATAGTTTACTAGGCAGTAACCATGTACCTTAGGCACATTGCATCATTGCCTCTCCTTTCTGGCTGTAGGTCTGCATGTAGTCGTACATTCTCCTTCTCATCCTCATCCATGTCCATAACTTACATTGGCAAAGAACAAGACGAAATCACGAAGAGAAAATTTTACGACGTGGCTACTCAACCGTAATTCTCATTCAAAATGTATCTCCTTGGCTGTATAGAAGAGTGGATATCACATCACGCTAAATGGGGAATGGGCAAGAGAATTCGAGAATCGTCGACATCCATACCAGTATATCAGTAGTACCAGCATGAGGATGATTCCCAGTCCCAGTCTCAGCCATAGTACTCACACCACCATCCTAAAAGAGACAAGGAAAGTCCAACCCAAGTGCCATACCTATATCTAGAATTTGTACGAATTCTATATGCTACCGTGGCTACTACTACTACAACGGCCTTCCTCTTATATTGAACTGTGTCTAGACATGCAATGTTCTACCGTTGTAATATCCTAATATTCTCTCATACATCAGCACTCTATCTTTACTTATACTTTGTACTTGGGAGCAAAAATTTCCCCAGATGATATGACACGAGAAGAGAAGGAGGACAAGACTAAGAAAAGAGCTATATAATAAAGAGGATGGGATGAGACGCACATAAAATAAAGGATTCTATTCTCTATTCACTTTACTTTCATCCGTCCATTTCCTCCACTACAGAAGAACAGACTACAACAAACTACAAGACATTCAATTCAATTGACACTGAGTGAGCATGAATACATTCTCCTTCTCCGTCTCCCTCTCACTGTCCTTCCTCCAGGCCTGGGGGACACAAGGGGGACGCGGAACACTTTCATGAGACATGATATTTGGAATTCCAAAATCCGAATTTCCAAATTCAAAGAAATGAGCATCTTTAGAAGAAGAAGAAGAAGGAAAAAAAAAGAGGAAGAAGTCGAAACACAATTGGACACACTCGAATGAAAAGGAAATAATATAAAATTGTACATGGACGACACAGTCAGTCTCCACGGATTACATGGAGTAAGTAGCAGTTAGTAGCCATCTATGTAGACTTATGTATTGTCGTTACAAGCCATTCTTATTGTAATACCATCCAATAGTCCTGCATGTAGTGTGGCGTTTGAGTCGTGTAGTTTGTCTGGATTTCTGGTTACGTACAGATATATGTGTCATTTTTACATTTATTTATAATATGTATAGTACCTATACATAGCATTGAGAGATAGATACAGAAAAAAAAGAGGGAACTTACCCGGTTGAATCTTTTTGCTTGAAAAATGTGTCCGTTGACACGGTAAAGCTTACGCCATCGTCTTGCTCCACGACGATAAATACTCCCTGTGAACAGAATGGAATATCAGTACAGGAGAGAAATATAAATGAGAGTCCATGAAACAAATGATTCACTTCACTTTCTCAATTACCTCCTCACTCAATCTTACTCTAAAGAATGTATGTAGTACCTAGGTACATAGTCACCGTCACACACAATCTCAAAATCACAACCCAAAAGTGTACCTCTGAGAAAGACACTGTACTGCTGCTCCAGTACGGAGGCAACTATATGTAAGTAGAGGGGAGACTCTCAACTTTTCCTTATCTTTTACACACGCAACCGTAATGGAGCATTTAGTTTTCCCTTACCATTCCAATTGCATTGACAGCTTCATATTTCATCTATTCAATTATAGCCAACAACTTATTTTTAACAATCTCTCGCTCTGTTGTAGACTAAAAATAGATGAGGAATAATAGTGTACATTTACTACATAATAATAATCATCACAGCGTACTACAATTGCGTACTAAAATCAAATTGAATGGGATATTATAAGTACTACGTATACTATAATTATAAACGGCTGGTATATATCAGAATTTAACATTTTTATGAGACTTTCAAAAATAAACAGAGTAGTATAGACGGTATAACGTATGTATATAGATAATTATATAATATAAAATATATTTCCTTACGATCTTCTCCTTGACAAGGCATTCCCGGTACAGCAGGCACATTTGGGAACACTGTAAATAAACAAAAGTCAATTTTCAATTTTTCAGTATCAAAATCAACTATAGACTATAGCTATAATTTTAATACTGCAACCGCATTTTTTATTTCCATTTAACCTATACAGACGTATTTTTTATTACCGTGAACTAAACCCGCTTTAAACGGGTTTGAAACGTTGAACTTAATATAAATAGCAATATACCGTACTGTACTGTAGAACGTGATGCTCACTTTGAAATGGCTAAATAGCACCTTTTGCATTTTTTTTTTGTGGAAAAAGAAAAATTATATATATATCTATATGGTATGTTTTCCACTCAAAAGATACAATATATAATTAATTATATACGTACGTGCAAGAGTGTATGTAGTGCACTAGCATTTATCATACGTATAGCTTTTACGGAGCAGTTTAATGAAATCATAAAAAGTTGGTAGCAATTTCCATCCAATTCAGTTTTACTATGCAGTCTCTTGCTACTTTTATAGCGTCATTCGCATTCTATTGTCAATGCTATTGACGCTCGCACTCCGTGATTTATGCATTCAATGAAAGAGCCAAGTAATATACAAATGAGGTATGTAAATCCAAACCCCCACCCGCTCAGCACTGCAAGTTTAAATGTATGTATTCTCTATTACCTTTAGTTGAAGGAAGGACTGATTGAGAATTCACACGATAAACCTCGGAAAAATTCTTCCACCTTTTAACCACAAACACAAACTCCGGAGGAAAAGGAGGAAAATAAGAGGAAAAAAAAGAAGTTTGAAGCACTCGAATAATAGACAAAGTATCTCCTATCTACTATCTACATATTGCTTCCCTCTCAAGACTCTCACTGGGACTTTGGATACACAAGAAAACTTTTTCCTTTTCCTTCTTCCGTATTCGGAATAATTCCGTTTCGAAGAAAACTTGCTCCATATGAATCAATTAGGAACTCACTCAGCAAATAGAGCGGAGGAAGCTCAGCCCAACTAGCTGGCAGACTTTCAGCCAAGACCCAGGCCAATACCAAATAGACTTAATCTAAACAAAAACGAAAACGAAGAAGTGTATACGGCGCAGACAGTACAGAGTATAGACTCCATATACCCCGCATATAGAAAATTCCTGATAATATGGGAAGCGTGGAAACAAAAACAAAAGACAAGACAGTCATTCGTAGTCCTATAATTAACAAGCGGTTTAGGATTGTGAAGTGAATTGAGACAGCAACTTTCTTTCTTCACTCAACACACTATGAGCACAACAGTTATAGGTATACTGGAGACAGACAGATATAGGTATATATAACTCCCTCACGCCTGTAGTTTCCCTGTCTTGTCCCTGTCTTAGTTGGAACCTGAAGCAAGAACAAAAACACAAGTGTGTGCTAGACCGTATCTTGGTGAGTGGAAGTTGAAGTTACGTAACAAGCTCACTAATAACGGAAAGAAAACCGACCCGACGTCCGAACCATCGTATACTAGTAAACGAGAAAAGAATAAAGAATACCCGCCGCCGCTTTACTCCTTCCTCCTTCTCAGCATATGCACACATAATTTACAATACCTCAGAGATTTCATTACCAAGAATGAGAATGAGGATAAAACAAGCGAAAAAACACTAAACTAGAGAGCCAGCTGTACGGACGGGCACAGAGTTTTACTTTCCTTCCGCTTTCTACTTATACAGCGGCCTTGATCTAACGATAAGAGTAAGTAGTGGCATAGGTAGTAAATGGAACAATAACTTTATAGATAAACAGAGAAATACTTTCACAGTCTCTTCCACCGTGTCTGAGCGCCAAATAACCTCCTGTCTCTTTTCTCACTTACAGCATGTCCCACGAGAATAGGCGGTAACCAAATTTTAGAGGGTAAATCACCTCAAGAAGGACTATACACTGGGGAGATGTTTATTTTATTTTTTAATGAAAATAAAGCATCTCTAGTCATAAACTTTGTTGAAATTGAAAGTTGACGTAATTCATTTTTATTGTCAAGATTAGGTCATACTGTACTTGGTGCATTGTGACCCCTTGTGACCTCAAGGTTAATTGTTATGTAGCTTTGTAGAAAATAATTAACAAAATTATCTCGTCGAAGTTACCATCCTAAACTTTGGTGACTCTATTCTATTGGGACATACTGTATTTATCACTCCCACCGCCTCTGGTTTTCTCTCCCTATAATTGCAATGCTGAAAATCCTCGCTTAAAACATGGATGTAGAGAGGGACAGGGATAGCTCAGCATGAGAAAGTATCTCACGTCAGTATGTGCATGATGAACAGAGCTACTGTTTAAGAAACATTGCACTATAACACACACAGATTCCACACATGTACTACAGATTGTAGGGCGGTGAATGAAAAGGGAGACAGACTAGCATAGCATCCAAATTCCTTCCTCACAAACAAATAGCTTCTAACGATAAGTTGAAGTTTAGCTTTCTCATTACACGGTTAGCTTACCCACATTAAAAAAAAAGCCAGAGAAAGATCGACTACATACTTTCTACATGACATCAAAGTGAATTTTCTGAATTACATTACAATCAAAAGCTGAGAGACTTTTTTAAAAAAAATTCCCCGCTTTTCTTTTTACGCTTCCCTGTGTAACTCGACACATTTATTTCCCTATGTGTCTGGCTGTGCCTAAGCTATGATAATTAGGTGTGTTTGTGTGTGTGTGTATGTGTGCAAGTTTCTTTTCTTTATCGCGCGGGATATGATTTTTTTTTCTTTGGTGAAAGCAATATAATGCAGTCACCGAATATAATAGAGAAAATATATAGTGGAACAATTTAACTTTGCTTTGGCTCCTGTTTACTATATTGCGTTAGTGTCATTTACCATTGCCACTACCATCACAATACCTATTTTATATGCTTTAGTTTCTAGACTCCAAAGTCTATCTAGAAAGTCAAAGTAGAAACTATGCATACGCGTAGTAGGCATAGTGAAGAAAGTGAAAATAAATAAGAAGAAAAGCCTCCGTGGAATTCCACATTCCCCATACTTACTTAGTACTCTGAACACTAATGACTTCCCTAGAGACTTTTTTTTTCTTGTTGAAAAGAAAAACTTTTTTTTCCGTTTTTTTTTAACTATAAAATTTCAATTCTTTATTCCGGTTTCATCATTAAAATACTATTTAGTAGGGAATAGAGTAGAGGGTATCTATGTAAATTTACATCATAATTAACAAACAGACATTAGCACGCTCCTTCTCCCCCGCGTTCATACTGACAATGACGACTGTTTTTTTGTCCGAGTTTTTGGGAACATGCAGAGTTGGCGATAGGACAAGAATTTCATAATTAATTTCATATTTAAATAGAATCATCCTATCGTTAGTCATATATACGTTTGATTAATTCTGTTATAAGAAATACTTTGCTATATTATTTACATTTTTGTTTGTCAAACTTTCTTTTGTACCACACGCGCGCACAAACAAAGTTTAAGAAAAACAAGATAGAAATACATATAGCTTTGTCTTACAAGAAAATAAAGCTCCACTCTGTACATGCTACAGCATAATACATTTCATAAACTTTTTTATTTTTCAAAAGGGAAGAAAAGCACTTGAATGCCTTTCTTTGGCAAAGATAAAAAACCAAGGCTATAATATAACCAAAACAATAATACAGAAAAGAAATAAAGCTCCTTTACCCGAAATCCATTTTGAATTGTTTTTCTTCTCAAAGATTCCAAAAAATTCCAAAGTCCAACATAAATAAATATCAAATTTCAATTTCAAAGAAAAGAATCTTAAGCTCTTTCCCGTTCCTCACAACAAACATTCAAAGAACCACACAGCAAAGATGTTGAACTTTGACTATCAACTTGTGTCGGCGTTGGCGTTGGAGGTTGGAGGCTCCACACCAAGTTGAATTCTTGGATAAAAAAAGAGAAAAGACTCGAGACGATGATGGGATGTCGAAAGGGGGCAGGAGAAAGTATCTCAAAATCACCCCCAGAAAAAAAACTCCTGATTTCCTTGCTCAATCCTTTCAACAAGTAAAAGTTATATATAAAGTTACGCAAAAAGCTTTTAGGGATGGTTCCTTTCCTAGCCTATCAAACTTTAGAGATGTCGATCACTTTAAGACTTTTGAACGAGAGCTCAAATGAAAATACTATCTCCCCACAACACAAAACCCTCACACTGATTTCTTCACTTCCTTCGATCCTTACTTACTTGTGAGTAGTTGTGAGGCATAGAGCGTATTATAATGTACAACATTTTACAGACGTAGGTACTTACGTAAGGGGACGTTAAACTATGTACATTTCACTCCACGTATGTAGCTGTACTACCACTATTCTATAGACAAAATCCCTTTCATTTTTTCCCTTCCACTTCTTCATTCTATTTTTCTATTTTGGTTAAGAAGGAGAAAAAAAAGTAAAAATCGATGCAAATATTGGGAAAGTAAGTTAAGTTATTCAAATCTTTCTTCATCACACATCAACATCAACCACGAAACTTTTCCTCAAATTGTAATTTGTGTCACTAGAGATTCCCCCATTACATTGAGCCATCAGCCATCACGTATCGTACAATATAGTGCATATGTTATGATGCACACATATGAATTGCAAAATGGAACAGTATAACGCCAACGTCAGAGTCTTATGACAAAGTACAATCCACTAGTCCAGACATTTTTGCCTTTTCCCTCAACAACCAGCACAGCACCAGTACCCGTACCACCATTACCAGTATAGCAGCTCCACACAAAAATAATGAGCCTTAACTCAAAATCCATGTACTCATAGATGTAGTAGTAGTTGTTTCACATATATATTCACTAGGCACTCAGAACCGCAGCTCATATGAGCCGAGCAATCTAAAGGCAAGCTGACACCAAACCAAGAAAAATGAGAATAAAATGAAGATGATAAATCAGGCTGATCTGCGGGAAACAATTCAGAGGGGGCTTCTAGCAGATTCACAAACTCTTGACTATTAAATGGAGTGTACACTCACGTCACGTCGCTATAACATGTTCGTATTTAGTTTTATCTGTACGTTTAGATGGTTAGTTATAGAAGAGGCAATGTTTTATTTTAGCTGAATAATATGGTTTGGCTCGTCTCTTCTGCTCGCGCTTTAATTCCAAAGATTTCGTCGACAATATTATTGCCATTAAAAGGACTAAAACTGGAACTATCTGGGGGGTAGGAAGGTAATACAGAGAAGTAGCTGTTAGACTATTACCATACTATCACTAATGCTAACTATATCAAGTTGTAAGTTGTAAATGTTGGTATTACTGCATGGCCACTGAACTTAGTAAGGATATACTTGAAACTTGAGGACAACTATTAGTGTCCCAATATAATCTAATGTTATGTTTTTTTTTCTTGTTTTTTTTTATTTTGGTGGGTACGTACCTACTATCTGTATACTAACTAAGCGAGCGCGCAAATTCAGTTGATATGTTGAAAAGACAAAAGGAATAATGTGAAAAAATCATAATAACCTTCCAAACATAACATTTTATTTTTATTACTTTCGTTGCCGTCGTTGGGTCGTTGTCATATCTGGACGGGGGCATAGATACAGATATGAAATGATCCTATGATACAAGATACAACTAAGCAACCCTAATCCTCAAATTCTCATCCCTCCCCCTCTACAGAAAAAAACGTCGTTTTGTAATCGAAATCGTATTGCTACAGCACAAGAGTTGGAGATACAGCACAGGGATGTAGAGGACAATTATCTTGATGTACACACGGCATTAAAAGAGCAAATGATGATACTGAAGATTATGTTAGGATTAGGAGGAAATCCCAGACGCAAACGAACAAATGGTCGTATAATTATGTATATCTATTACATTGCATTTATATCCTAGTTGAAGGATGAAAACAAGCTAGAAACAATTTTTTACCTATATAACTAATAACTACGCGTGTTTAAGTGTGAGTTTTCCCTTCCCAATAATTTCAACTGAACCTTTAACAATAGAATCATTTTTGAAAATGTGATAATAGTTCTTATTGGGGATATTAAAATACGAAAGCTCCAGTTATTATACAAACTTTTCTAACGATAAGAATTCTAAATATTGTATAATGTGTGTGAAACACAGCATTTAATTTTCTTGAAATTGTAAATTACAGTATAATTTCCCCCGATTTTCAAAGCTCCTATGTAGATAAGCTATTATTAAAACCCAAAAATCCTTTACATTTTTTAAAGTGCAAAATGAAGTATTTAAAATATTTTATTAAAGTTCAAGAAATAACATCTACACTTTTAAAAAAAGATTTTTACTTTCACAAACTCAATGTTAGATAGTTTGTTTTAATTTTAACTTTAAAAACAAATGGTTCGTTTTCCCTCTTCAACGACGACACATTATAGTTTAGTCTAACATTTAGTGACACTGCACTCGCATCTCATTCCATTCCTATAAATAGACACACTAATAGAGTACAAAAGTGCTCCAGAGTTGTGTTGTACTTAAACCTGTAGCAATTAATTTGGCATTCCGCGTAACGCTAACGAGATTGAAAATACCATTAAACATGAGACTGCTTTTCGAGTTCTATGTACCTAATTCTGTTTTGAACGAAAAAAAGAAGAGGATAACAGCGGGAGATGCAGGTAGCAAATACGTAAGTGTAAGTACAAACATATTCATATATATATACCTTTGAAATTGCATCGTGAAGGTATCACCTAACCTACATATGGGACCAAATCCACAGCCTCTCCTATAACCTAACCCTGTAGCCACTCTAGCGCAATGTAATGTCTCTACAGATAGATTGCGTGGGAAGTTCAGAATTCAGAACCAGGCCTACATACAATAATAGAAGAAGTTTTAAGCGAGCAGTAAGTTTTATTCCTCCTAGTGTAATCGTAACTTTTGTCTAAAAATAAAAAAAAAAAAATCTACAAACACTTCCGAGAACTCGTCGACAGATACTTTATACAGCATCTCGTTTGTCTTTCATAAAATATTATACTTTCTCCTTTTCCCATTTACAGAGCAGGGCAGGGGAGACGAACTTCTATAAACTTATAAAGTTATGCAATCAAAAGCACGTCCATTCAATTTCAAACTACTATATGCACAGACCAGACCGAGACGAACAAAAACGACGGCGTATAGAAACTTCTAACTTGAGTATTTGCATTAAAGAGAAAGTCAAAGACAAAGATCAGAACGAGAAAAATTAAGAGGAAACAACAACAAAACAAGAGGACAAGGGTTTAGAGAACAAATTAAATCATAGTCTCTTCCTGAAATGTCCAGATGAAAGAAAACAAAACGGACGAGAGAGAGAGAAAGAGAAAGAGCGACGTCAAAACTCAAAACGAGGCC
>JAQFZE010002633.1:0-14154 GCA_034695245.1 Dicyrtomina saundersi | reverse complement strand
CCCGGGAGTTGATAGGGACCCGGGAGTTATTTAAAACGTTCCCTCAAACCCCGGGAGTTACAAGGGACCCGGGAGTTATTTAAAGCTTTACGGTACATACAAACATACATATATACATACATACATACATTCATATATACATACATACATACATACATGCATACATGCATACATACATCGTATTATACTTTATATTCATACAAGTGATAATAATACCACTACGTTTAAAATAATAAGTGAACAAATAGCAGAAAAAGTATTTTATATGCGTATCCGGCGTCAAAAATAATAAACTATAAATAATAATAAAAAAATTATTTCATCAAATTAACCGATTAAATTAGGACCTTAAATGCAATAAATCTATACTACTACTATCTATATACTACTACAACTACTTCTACTACTAATACTACTAATAATAGAAGTAAAACATGATATAAATATACTATAAAGTATAGTTGTATTGTTCATAATAATACAAGTAATAATAATAGCATGATGCTTGAACTAATTGCAACCAAAAATTAAAAATAGCATAATTTAACTACAGGTTTATTTTTTTCTGCTACACTGACACAATTCATATTGATATTAAAATAAAGGTTTAGAGCATTTTGAATTAAACACTCAACTTAACTTAAGTATTTACACCACGCAATAACAATATTTACATATATATAAATCTTACAATATTGACTTTATAAAAGTACTTTATAATTTTATACGTAATTTATATTTATAGTTTAATATTTGGCTAACATTAAATACATGAAACTACTTATAATTGAACTGAAAACTACAGTTGCTTACACAAGCTCACACATTATTTTTTTTTTCTCAACCAAACCTTTTATTTACAAATATTTTTTACAATATTTACATATATACAAGTTTGTGCTTGACATATGTAAAGTTGTAAAACGAGTTATTTCTTACGTAAATCAACATGACCAAAGGGTAACAGTAATTACAATCATTTGAATTCTAAAACACTTCAGATAAATCTAAAGATTTGAATGCTAATACACTAAAGTTTAAAAAGTACAACAACAAGTTATGGTCCCTTGATTTTACAGAATTCACATTTATCTTACAAGGTTTGTTTGTTTCTAACACTTATTTATAGTACTAGTGGTTACATTGGATTATTGCAACTGATTAAATTTCTGTACATTTTAATTGCTTAGTGTCAAATAAGAACAATACTAACAACAAACTACATTTTAGGTTTTAAAATAATTAAAATCCAAGCTTTTTATTCTTGGTGTTCTGTTTTTTTATTTATTTATACTGTGCAAACCAGGGTGCTAGTGTTTATAAATTTCAAAGAATTTATGGTCGCGATAAAGTTTTATTGAAAAACTCCATCTTTGCAAATAAGATATCGTCATAAAGCGTATAATGCTCATCAACTGTATGCATTTCATATTCGTTTGTATCCAAGTAATTTAGTTGTGCTCTTTAATGAAATATTTCACGAACACGAATTAAGTTTTTATAATAAAACACTTTTCAAATATCTAAAATTGCTACTCCAGTTAACAGCAAGTTAGTCACACGATACGTTTTCAATTCTTTTGTAAATATGCTGAGATCTAAGAACAATGCTTTAAAGACTTTTAAGTGGTGCTAATAATTTTTCAGCTTCTGTTGCACTTGTGCAAATATGAGCACTAATATATTCCAGTTATTTATAATTATTTAATGTTATTTTTTAGTGATGCTTTGTTTTGAAATTGGTTTTTGGCTTCTTTGCGTTTTTTGAAGTTAACATCAATGTATGGTTTAAAACAGCATTATTGTTTAAACTTTGCCTCACAATAAAGTTTTAATTAAACTAATCTCTTAAACAAATAATACTGAAGATATACAATAGAATGTTAAAATTATTTGGGACGAGAGATTTGCCGCTGCAATCAGAAACAGTAATTTTATTAGAATTAATGTTAGTTGCCACTTTCTTAAAATTTAATGTTCGACTCTTCATTGGAAGGGGCAAGGTTTTGTCTTGTTTATGAAAATGTAAAGTGTATTCTTAATCTACTAGAAAATATGCGTAGCTAGTCTCCCAGCTGCTAAGGTTAGAATCAGCCTAGTTGATATGTTCTAGGTCTTTGGCTTCCATATATTATATGAAATCTATAATATGGCTTTTATAATATTAAACTGGCATAAGCTGTTTTACGAGACTTTGACTTGTTAAGTCCTCTTGCATACCTGTTATGGTTAGCAACTATATGTTTTTGAGTACACATACACAAACTGTTAGGTACACATAAACTGGCCAAGTCGTTCATTTTTAAACGATATTTAACATCAGTAAAATTAAATTTTGAAAAATATGTTCGGCATTAGTCAGGTTATTTTAAGCTTTGTTTCAAACGTTGTACTCTTTGTACTTTGTTAAGTAACTTGAGTTTATTTATCTCATTGTCTGGAATCTTTTCTTTGAACTGATAAGCAGCAACATAGAACTTAAAACATTTGTTGCATTTATTTTCAATGTTTAAATATCTAGTTTTTCATAATTTATTAAAAGAAACTTGATATGCTCTTTAGCTGCTAAATTTACAAATGAGTTGATCACATTAATCTCAACCTTAACTGATTCAACTGCTGGAAGTACATTTCTATTTTCATACTTTTTAAACTCGGAGTTCTTTTTTATGCACTTTCTTGTTGTATGTATTACAAACTTGTCAATGCTACTTGTATTGAAAATATAATAATTTGGACCTGTAAAGGTAAAGTTACGTACTTAAACAGTTTTATCTGTTTCCACTTCAACTTTAAATTTTATTGTAGACATTTTTAAGCTTTCATAAACCATTATGTACATTATTATTCTTTGTAAGTAACTTTACAAGTAAACTATGCAAATCTGTTGTAATTGTTTTCATACTTGTAAATGTTTCGATTGCAGGTAACAATAATTGGTCAATGATGTCGTAAAACTTTTTAAAATACGTTTAAGTCTATTCAAGATGAACGGCGTTGTCTTTTGCTAGATAAGTGGCTAGCAGCGTTGGTACTTGGTCTATATATCGCTCCTTTTAACCTAGTGCGGCCTTAAAAGTTCTTGGTTGCGGCTTTTAATTTGCCCAAGTCATTCAGCAACATAAGAGCATTAGTGGTATGGTTTGTTCAAACAAAATAGGTTGCAGTGTTATATTAATAAACGTCTTCAACATTAACCTGTACGGTACGTGATAATAGCACTTGATTAGAATGTGCGGGATAGAACACTCAAAGCGGTTGTTGGATCTTCCAAGCACGATAGGTGGCGGGTAATCTTCTTGTTTGTAATGCAGTTATGCGCCGACAATTTTTGGGTTGTACGATGGGGTAATTTGAGGGTCCTTGTTAGTAACGCGATACAATTATTGGCTCTTACTATTGACAAGGCTAATGTAAAACCTTGCGGTTTGTTTTCTGGTACTGCATTGGACTTCGGTCTAAAACTGTGTGCGCTGTACAAGTTTGGCTCCAAAAATCTTTCATATGTTTAAGTAACAAGCGTGAACTGCTGCTGCGAGTAGTGTAGGACTATTAAAGGAACCACGTCAAGTGGTACACATCAATTTTAAAATCACCCATTTTAAAAACTCATGCTTCTTCAAAATAGTACAGACCCAAAGTAACTCGATTGCATTTTACGTTGTTTGGTTACAGTTGCCCGCCAAAATTTAAAAACATTCATATTTTAATATTTTGCAACTCTTGTACTTTGACAAATATTGTCCGATTTTAATGAAAGTTCGTTTTTTTATCCTTAAGCTGTTTACTAAAAAACTATTTCAGGATTTAAAAAAAAATTTAATTTTTATTTAAAAAAAAACGTTGTCAAAAAATTGACCCTCAAATATACTCATTTTTTTTTAAATGAAAATTTAAAAATTTTTCAAGATCCTGAAATTGCTTTTAAAAAAGCTTAAGGATTACAAAAAACAAAATTTGATCAAAATCAGACAAGACTTGTTGAAGTACAAGGGTCGCAAAATAATAAAATTTGAATTTTTTTAAACTTTGGCGGTCCTCTGTGACCAAACAACGTAAAATTCAGTCGAGTTACGTTAAGTTTGTACTGTTAAAAAGTAGCCTGATTGTATGTATATGATGGGTTGTTTTAAAATCTGGGTGTACCACTTGGCGTGGTTCTCTTGTGAGTAAGTTGGATACCAGTATTTATTACTGAATTACAAAGCTGTAGTGTTCCGCCTATTTGTTAATTGCCACCATCTTTAATAGTATACTACGATTTCTTCTTTCTAAATAGCTTTAAAATTTTGAATTCAAACAAGAGCAGCACCAAAATGAATAACACGTAGATAGCTGCACATGCGCAGAAACAAGACAACAAGTCTTATATTAGTGTTTGTATAAATACTGCTAGTTAAAAAAATATTAACTACACAAAATTACTTAACTATATATTGTACAAATAGAAAGCTAACTACCAAGTGAGTGAACAAATAGTTTAATTCACTTAAATATTTATTAAAATGTGTTGTGTACCAATGGGTTTGCTTTGGTGTGTTAAAACTTTTCAATCACGTCTAATATATTTCTATTTTGTGCATTCAAACCTTCAAGCATATACTTTGAACCTCAAGTATCAATTTATAGAAGGAGTTAGATTAATTTAGAAAAAGTTGAGTAGTATCAAACTGCTCAACTGGTTTATAGCCGTGCAGGTGGCTTTTAATATGTTTGGGAAATTGTTTTTCGTATTTTTATTTGATACTTTTAGCTACAGGTGGCGCAGGTAACACATTACCTGCTACTACATGTTTGCATGCAAATACAAGTGCAGTAATCAACACTGCAACTCATATGCGTATCGAAGGTATTGTTGATTTTGAGTATTAATTGCCTTGATTTGTTATTGACAACTGGTGACAATAGAGTTACTGCAGCAGTTTATATTAGTTATTGCATATAAATCAGCACGAATATTAATGCAATTCATGCCACTTTTGTTTACAGAGTCTTGAAATTATTTTTTCGTAGTTAATTAAATCATGTCGCTTAAGTCTACACATGTGATTTTTTGTTTCATTGCAAATTTGTGTAAGTAAAGATTGTGTATTGCCAAATTTTCTAAAAGACGTAGAAGCAGATGCGTGATTTTATTTGTAGACAGGTTTATTTATACTTTGTTCTGCACGTGTTTTTAATAATACAGCTTTGACCTAATTGCTTTCATAACAGTTGATATCTTTGTTTATTTGGTAGAACTTACAAAACTAGTTACATATCATGTCATAAAATAAAGTATTACAACAGATTTCACTTTTGCACACCTTATAAAACACGGCAGCTAAAATTGCTTAAACAAGCCTTTAATACCTAAGTGAAACTTTGAGCAGACGTGGAAAATTGTCACAAGCTAATCGCTTAATTAGCGTCTTTAGTTGGGTGTTGTATCCTTTTACTGTATGTTTGTAAAATTTGTTAACATATAATACAGTTTTAGCCAAGCTGTATAATCGTTCAGATGCGGCACTTACAATAGGAGTTTTGTTTTGTTTAGGTTTAAAAAATGGTTTAAAAAAACAACTAACATTATTTGTTTTAGCCATTTTTATTGTTACGTTGGTACGTAAATCTTCGTTGCGCTACACAGAAATGCGTTATTGTGCACATATGTTGTTGGATTAGGACACTTTGGATGCAAATCTAGTATTATGTAAAGCGTGAAGTAAGTGTTGTGTAGACGTAAACTGCATGCTTTTTCATATGCTTGCAAAAATATAATGTTCCCAAGGCTCACTTTTTATGATATTTTGCGTATGCTTCTATCTCTTGATACGTCAAAGAATATCATGTGATTTGTATTCACGCTTGTGGTTCTCAACTCTTTAGTAAACGGGTTTTGTATAGCAAGTATAACACTTAGGTCCATATGGTAAGCACTTGATAAATATTTTTCAACCTTACAGTCTGGCTTTCACGTTTGATTTTGTAAAGTTCAAATGGTCATCAAATATTTAAAAATAAACGGACTGCGAATTTTATTTCTCAATTCCTCAATGTTATTTATGTCTGATACAAATTTTTTTTATTGTCCAATCCAAAATTACTACGAGTAAACTCTTCTGGTTTTGCGCGTACACTAACATATAATGCTTCATTTATTTTGTGACTTATAATTTGTTTTCAGTTCTTAACAATTTGTTGACAGAGAGCTCTGTTTCCTAATGAACTAGGGCAACATATCTTTGTTGTAAAAGAATAAATTAGTCTAAAGTCGACAGTGTTTGCTGTTGACATTATACAATATAAACTGCTACTGACAAAAATGTTAATATTCACATTTTTCAAAAATAAATTTGTAAAACATTTTGTAAAACGTTAGGCTACACTTCTTACACTACATTACAATAATAATTAACAGTACATTATTAACCTTTGACAAAACAAAACACACCAAATTTTAAATGTATTTTGACTGTAACTTAAGCTGTCGCTATGCATATTTTGTAAGACACTAGGACTCATTTTAAGAAATTACTTACTTTTCTATCATTTACTTATACAGAGCATGAAAACTAATTCCTAGAGACCTGGTGTAGAAATAATATATCTAATATTTTTTGACAACATATGTTTTTCAGATCAATTAAAACTTTGATAACGTTAAATTGGATTTTTTTACGAGCCAAAATATTCAGAGCTGTCCATTAAAGTCACATCATAAGTAATTCAGTGCTTCATGGGGTTTCCCAACTTGTCTGTAATTTGAATAATTGCAATCAGGTAAGTAATTTCATTGTTTATCTTTTCTGCGCTAAGCAAAATTCACCGCATTTAATCTGCGTCAATTGCGTGGTACTTAACATGAGTTTTTTTATGTAAGATTTTTCAACATTGCTGTAATTCTTCAGTGTCCATATATTAAACGGTGTTGTTTGTTTGACAGAAGTAAAGCAACAGGCAATTTTGTTCTAGATACGTCAAATTTTATTATAAGTATTTAATGTTTGGCTTTAGAAAAAACTTGTTTGATACTTTACATTTTTTTGGTTGATGATAAATTGTTAATTGCGGTTGTTTTCGATTCCGTTTTTGATATTGACTATACAGTATACCTGTCAAATAATGAGTTAGTGTGGTTCTAAACTTCAAACCTATTTGAACCTGACCAGTTTTGTTTACGCTTTACGCATTTGGTTGTGTAGGTTTAGGCTTAAATGCAAATATTACTCTTTCCTTCGTAAAGTTGTTTCTGTTGATACAGTTCCTAAGGTTTAGAGTTGCTGCTGTTATCTTGCGTGTGTTAAAAGTTAGCAATTCTCCTAAACCACCATTATTTTTGAAACTTGAAGACAACGTCTTGTATTTAATGGTTTCTTGGTTCTTTGCGACGGTAGCTGTACTTAAATATGATAATAAGGATATAAAACCACTAATCCAATGCTAATCAAATAGAGGCCATGTATATAAAATCTAACAATTGCGTCAAAATTTTACTATAATACTAATCCA
The DNA here is from genome assembly GCA_034695245.1 of Dicyrtomina saundersi. Classification (NCBI taxonomy): domain Eukaryota; kingdom Metazoa; phylum Arthropoda; class Collembola; order Symphypleona; family Dicyrtomidae; genus Dicyrtomina; species Dicyrtomina saundersi. Next base: position 6,663 of record JAQFZE010002633.1, on the reverse strand, counting down.
GTGCAAACCCAATGCAGGCCATGTATAAGCGTTCGGGAATTCGTAAACCACAAAGTTAAAATTAAAATAAAATTCTATACTTGATTTAGCTTAGTTACAACTTTAGCGCTCGTTAGCTTGCACAAAAAATAGAATAAATATTAAAAAAACCTAAATTGACCTGTATTGGGTTTCTTTTTTGTTTTGTTTTCGGGTTTTTGTTCATTCTACTGTAAAATGTCATATGGTTTACTGTAAAATGTCTCAGGGCCTATTGTGAAACGTCGTACAGCCTATTGTGGAATGTCGCTAGGTTTATTGTGAATTGTTGCAAGGCTAACTGTGAAGACTATTGTGAATATCTCAGATGTTAAGTTTGCTTGCATTAGGGATTGATTGAATTTTCTATTGTATAATTAATATTTATCACCTGTTTTGTTGCAAAAACAATATAAATTATACTCAAAACCTATCGTAATGTAAGATGTTCCGCAAGGCCTATTGTGAAATGTCACAAAGTCAATTGTAAAATGTCCCAAGGTCAACTGTGAAGAATCTCAGAGCATATTGTGGAATGTCGCAACGCCTATTGTGAAATGTCAGAAGGCCTATTTCGCATGTCGCAAAGCCTTTTGTGAAATGTTGCAAGGCCTATTGTGTGAAATGTCACAGGGCCTATTGTGAAATGTTGCAAAGCTAACAACAAAATGTCATAAAGTATATTGTAAAACTTTTTAGATAAGGATATTATTGTATTATTTCATACTAGTTTTGTTTGGTATATAATATTTTATATGATAATAAAACGAATATTGAATATGTAGTAGTAGTAGTAGTAGTAGTATTGCACTATTGTGTTCTCGGGTAGCTACCCATACACAGTGCTATTTTGAATTATGAGATTCGACTCGTGAAACGGAAAATTGAAAGTTTCGGCTTGCTGAGACATTTCTCAATCTTTCTACTGTGCTTAATTGCTAAGCTTAACTCGAGATGGTGTCTTAGTTGCCGACGACCTGTTTGTAGCAAGTAGATTGATTTTGACTACTCCAGTTAATATTCTTAAGGCGTTCAGTCTGTAAAGATCATCCACGCAGAAGGAGTGCCAACAACTCCTGCGAGAAAGTTTTACTCCTGTTTCCCTATACTAACTACGGTGAGCAAGTACCTATAATACATGCTTCAGTCCGTGCACTCAGTGAAGGATGAGAAAGGAATGGAGCGAAGGACGGCGCTGGCTAGTGGTAAAAAGAGGACAGGCTAAGCATACGGAGAGCCGTCCACAGTTGACGGTTGTTTACGTATTTCGCTTTTTTCCTTGCCTGCCCACCACGGCCACGCCTCCCTCCACTTCATCCCTTCCACATCCCCCGCGTCTGCACTGGCGAAGTTACAGCAGGGTTGCCCACCACGAAAGCCAAGTATTAGGGAATCTCACTACAACATGCAAGCACGAGTATTCAATCCTTGAAACCCCTATCTCTTGTACATCCGCATTGTACCACGAGACTACCTAGCCCTCCCTGAATATTGAATATATATATTTTTATGACTCATTTAATTTAAATAAACACCACAATTAAACACCATTGTAGGTCTATGCACAACTGTTTACATAATTTACAATAGAATATACTGCTTTCAACGTGTTATTTTAACACCAAATATGCTCCTACGCAAGTGTAATTATTTTACTTTTTCAAATAAATTGTTCATTGTTAAAAGCATGTTAACAGTTTTTCTCAAACTGTACTAAATATAATTTGTGTTTTACAGATTGTATTGGCGTAATTGTACAAATTCTAATTTCATAATTGCTTGAATTGTTTTTATAAATGGACTGTTTTGTTTGCCTCTTTGCATGCTTCTTTACGAGTTATATCTTCAACAATACTATACATTTTACTTCAAATTTAGGGCTCACCACAAAATTTATCTTTTATTTTTCATTAAAACAGCTCGTGTGAAATCAAATAATTACTAAAATCATACAAGTTTAAATTTATTTTAAAATTCTCGTATACATTACTAGTATTTGATAGCACAAAAAATCAGTGTCAGTAAAGATTAGTTTTGTTTTTTCTAAATAAAGTTTAAGCATTTTAAACTGAAATTTATACATGAATACTTTTAAAATTTCATAGTTAAAAAAACCATTATAAATTATATTAGGAATATTTTAATTTTATGTAACGTTAAATATGCGTTAAACACGTTAAAATATATAAATATTTTGTTATCATATCTCAAAATTTTAAATTCGTATTTAAATCATACATTATTGCTATTTTAATGGTATAGGCTAGTTAAACTGTAACTTGTTTTGAATATTTATACACTATCTTCTAAACGTAGAAATTAATTCAGTTTAGGTAAACTCTTGCCAATTTAATTTGTGAATAAAATTTTTTGTTGTGTGTTAAATCGTTCTTTATTATTTAACTATGCCGTTTTGCTTAAATGTCAGAACTTTATTTAGTTGTTTTACCTTTATCTCTTTTTAAATGAAGCTTTCAATTACGAACACAACAAACGTAGTTATTTCTTGGACTTAAAAGTAGTATTAGTTTTTAAACGTTTTAGTAGTTCTTTTTTTATTGTCTGTACAAAAACGTTCCACAAATAATTGTTTTTGATAAAATGATAGATTTTTATATTTTACATAAACATGCTCTGAAGCTAGCGGGTAACAATTGTAAAGACGTGTAATTCTTCTTGATACGACAAATTACAATTTATAACACTTCATGATCTGCGTTGTTATCCTCAACATTGAAGTCGTTCACATCTGTCAACAATTTAAAATCAGTAACTGGTGGCGGCTTAGACATAGCATGCCAATACAAATTGTTTTGGTCTAAATATACTATTAAAGAGTCTGGTTTTGTGATATCATATAATTCTACAAATATATCGTTTGCTTTTACATATCGTTTACTTATTGTGCTTACTCCTCGTCTTATACCAGATTTTAAAAAGGTGTACATGTTTATATCTGGTGGTTGTTCTTATTATTGTTTAGTTATTGGTGAGACTAAATCTAACGCTAACCAAGGTAATAAGTAGTAGTGTACAGGATGAAATTTAAAATTTAAAGACAAATCAATCTGAAATTTTAAAATATTACAGCTTATTATAACATATTGCTTAAGAAATAAATGTCGTAAAAATCTTGTAATGACTAGCAACAATACAAACTACATATTTTTACTGCATGATTATATTCAGCTTCGCTAATACATAAATCTAAAGCCAGTTGTAATAACAAGGATGTGGTAGTAGTTTTGATTTATTAAAATTATCCGATGAGTATATAGTTATAACAGTAAACTCCTTTTTTAAGAGAATCAACTTGCTGAAAATTAAAAACGTAAGAAATTATGTTGAACATTTGCTTTAATAATTTATCACTGTTGCACACATTTTTTAAGTTTGTCAAAGGTGTATTTAAAATAGAGTTTAGGAATTAAAGCGGGTAAATAAAATAAAATTTTGCATACACAATATGTTTAAAAAATTTTAAAATGTGTAGAGTAATAAGAACTGTTTTTATTTGCTTGTAATTTTTGAAACCTTTTAAAACTAGGTGTGAATTGTATCGTTAACAGTTATAAACAACTACAGAAAGCGTTTTTTATAGTAATTAAGATTAAATACCTTATAAACTGCACTTTGGAATTTTTCTGTACGGTGATCGTGATCATTATAATTGTTATCTATTACTAGCTCGTCACAAATATGGCATTTTGTTGCTTATTCATATTCATCGTCCGCTGCTGAACTATGTATTGGGATTAGTTCAGTTTGATTAATATTATCAAAAATTTGCGCCTAATGTTTAATCTTGCAAAACAAATTATCACTACAATATTCTTTTTGTATGTGTAATTATGGTGCACGAAATCATCGTCTCTGCCAACAACCTATAAAAATTTACAAGGAGAATGTTTTGCTGCGATTTTACACTTCTTTGATTTTTTGATTACTGTTTGTACTAGGCTCTCAAAATCTGCGTAAATAACAAATGCGGGTTTCAGGTTTGTGTCAAGCTTTTTAAACTTTATTTTTGGATCATGCAAACTATCAATCAGTTCAAGCATAACAACTATCTGTGGTTTTTGGTCCTTACAAGTTAACTAGTGGTGAAGTAAGTTAGATTTTAAGCTAAATTTGTTTAATCAATTGAAGCACAAATCTTTGCACGAGTAATGCTGTTAACCAAGTAAAACTTGACTATCTTTATTAGCATCAAATCGATAACCCCAATAATTTCGTTTAAATTTAGAAAATTCACAGTTTGAAAATTTTTTTGATAATAATGTTGTAAGACGTGAATTATTATACGTGAAACTTTCTTTCGTGAAACTTTCCATTACAGAAATCAAACCCAAAACCGTTGACACGTTTTGAATTGGTATTCTTAAATAATTTTAGTTTTGTAACTTTCATAAAAAACCAATTTGTGTTCCAGGTATACAAGTTTGCAAATTTATTGTGTGAGCTAACCCGTTTATAGTAGGTCGCTACAGGATGTAAAACTAGAATTATTGACTTTTCCAAGTATTTTAACAAAAAAAGACCCAGCAATTAGGTTATATTTATTTATACGTAAGTCAAGGCCTTTAATTACGCGAAAACATAAACCAGAGCTATAATTTTCATATTAATTAATTTGACTTTTTTATCAAACTTGAGCTCTCGATAGGCTTTCTGCACAAACAAACTACCGAAACGTAACTATTCATATATGCATCTTTGTACTTACAAGGAAACGGTTTCACATGTAACTCGTCGATTTCAAAGAGGTATGTCTACAAAAATCAGGCTACTTTTGAATAGTAGGGATCCAAAGTAACTCGACTGCATTTTGCGTTGTTTGGTCATAATAGCCCGCCAAAGTTTAAAAAAATTCAAATTTTAATATTTTGCCGCCCTGGTACTTTTACAGTTTTTGTCCGATTTTGATGAAATTTTGTTTTTTCTGATCCTTAGGGCTTTTTCTGAAAAAAAATTTCAGGATTTTTCAAAATTCAAAAGTTTTCATTTTTTTTTTAAAATTGGTCTATAAAATTAGGCCTCAAAAGTATTGTTTTCTCTAAATTTTTTCGAAAAAATGAAAAATTTTGAATTTTGAATAATCCTGAAATTACGTTTCAGCAAAAGCCTTAAAAATTTGAATTTTTTAAAACTTTGGCCGGCTATTGTGACCGAACAACGAAAAATGCAGTCGAGTTACTTTGGATCCCTACTATTCAAAAGTAGCCTGATTTTTGTAGACATAACGCTTTGAAATCGACGAGTTCCATGTGAAACCATTCCCTTGTTAGATGTATTATTAACCAATTTTTTACGTTTAAATTTAACAAAAGCTGTTGCCGGAACTCTTAAATAATTGTATTTATAAAACGCAGATTTGAAAATGGCAGCTTTATTAGATTCTAAATAGGTAAAAATGAAATAGGTGGAAACAATTCGTGATCAGGATGCTTGCAGGTTGGATATTTGAAACCGGTAAGTCGTAAGATAACCTTGAAGGCTTTAGCTTTTGTAAAGTAAGTTAAAGTTATGCTTCTGCTACCTTCTACTTGTTTTCTAATTTTAGTGTGTGAATCATAATGTATTTAAATTTGACCTGGATATTAAATTTCTAGTGAAAATGCATTAAATTTGTGAGATATTGTGTATTGGTATTTAAGATTTATATGACCGTAAAAATGCTTTCCGCATAAACAAAAACAGGAGTTATCTTGGCATTATTCACCTTGTAAAACTTTTTTGTGGCTTGCTTCTATGTGTACTTGCAAATATTCCTCGTTGGATATTCGTTTTACATCAACAAAAGTAGTGAACGTTTTAAAATAGTCAAAAATAAATTATTAAACTAACATGAATCTATAAATTTATTATTTAAACAACTCTGAAATAAAAGGACGATGAATTCACCTGTGAAATTCTGTGCAGTCGCTGTAAACTCTCATTAGGCTATAAGATAGATGTAAAATGTTTTTCGAATTTTATGCATTTCCGTATATAGAAGCAGGCATGATTAGGTAGGCAGTAACGACTGCAAACTGCAACGAACTTTTCACTCTCAGTTCTGGCTTTGGTTTTTAGCCACAGCTAATCGTTTACAGCTCGGTGTTGTACGGTAAATGTCTCTGGATCGCTAATTAAAACTTAATCTCCCATGGTCCTTTTTAGTGACCACTACTAACTGTAGAAGCCTACGGAATGGTACCCTTTTACTGTGGAGGAGGAGACGCAGATAGGTGAAAGAGTACCAAAACCGAGACGCTTTAACGCGGTAGCCTTCTATTTCGTCACCCACAGTGACTAGTTAAGTCTGGTTGTATGAACTTTAGTTAAATCGACCCAATGAATAAATTATTATTATTATTATTATATTATTATATTAACAGATTGATTTTCTTGTAAAATCGTAAAAAACTTAACTTCAGTTCTTTTAAACGCATATTTTTCCGTATAAACTGCTTCACGTAGACGCTCATGTGCTAATGAAAAGCGTAGGTATAGATTTTGCTTGCGCATAAATTGACTGGCGTCAAAAATTTTTTTAGTTCCAGGTAAGATTTTGTATATTATTATTATTATTCCTACCTATCTACATAATTTACCGGAATTTTAAAAATCTTTCAATACTGGACCAATTCCATCGCGCCATAT
>JAQFZE010002632.1:0-14155 GCA_034695245.1 Dicyrtomina saundersi | reverse complement strand
TTCCTAGTGGTTCACATAGCAATGTTGTATGAGAAAACAGTAGGTTATACCCTCGGGTTAAGAACCAGCTGTATAAATACACACATAATAATAATAATAATAATAATAATAATAATAATAATAATAATAATAACTTAAAATGCAGATAAGGTTGTAGATAGATTTGAAATTGTTCTTAAGCTAAACCGGACGTCAGAAAAAATAATTTTGATAATTGTACTAAATATAGTAGTAAAAAACAATTTATCTTTAAAAAAATTTAATATTGTATGGTTTACAACAGTAAATAAAACAAATGATATGACTGTAGAAAGATTTGCTAGACAAAACAATAAACGACGCATGATTATTTGATTAAACAAGACACAACGCGATAGTTAGATGTATTGTTAGGTCTCATTACTAATTGTAATTTCCTAAACTATAAAAACATAAATTGACTCCAATTAAAGCAAGTAAAGCTAACAATGAATTACAAGTTTACATAAATTTTTGCGGTCCTAAATTAAAATAAAAAAATGAAAACGTATTATTAAACAAAATTTTACAAATAAAACAATTTAAGACAATTTTGAACCTGGTCAAAGAGTAAAAACACATTTATTTAGGACTATATTTGAGAATTGGTACAAACCACAATTTGCAGAAAAAATACTGTGTATACGTGATGTTTTACCAACAAATCCAAAAGCCTTTCAATTTATTGACTATCAAAACTTAGAAATTAAAAGTAATTAATATGCTTATAAAATCACTTCATACAATAAAAAAAAGATTTTAAATACGAATTTATTATAGAAAAAATAAAACAAAAGATTCAAAAATTGTAAAAGCTTTAGTGAAATTTAAAGGATACCACAATAGTTTTAACAGTTGAATTGATCTACCAACTGAACAACCCCGCACAGCTAGATATTCTTAGGGCTGTAAAAAATTGTTGATATAAGAAACACAATAGAAAACCATCAAAAAGAAAACCCCGTATGAAAAGGCATGTAGGTAAACAAAAATAGTTTGTACTGTTAAACAAATTATCGACCATGTTTCAGAGACATCGTCTCAAATTTATATAATTTAAAAAAGCAGTACAAATTAAACGTTAAATATACTTATTGAAAACAACGAAATTATAATAATATAGGAAACCAGCTAATTACTAAATACACAGGAGATGATGCTTTTACATTACAACAGCATAAAAAGTATGCTTCTTTATTAAAAGCTACACAAAACATATTTAAAACCGTAGAAAACAAAGAAAATACGAGGTAAAAAGGATTAACTTGTTTATATCGAAAAAATATAGGTTGGGCAAAGTTGCTATAAAATACTTTGACAATTTATCTAAAAACTTTCTATCCATTAAATAAATATTTTATGATAGTGTTAAAACATGGTTATTATCTTGGAAATAAAAACATTTCAAATTAAAGTGATGACTCTGGTAAAATACTTTGAAGGATATGACTAGTATCTATGAGTATGTGACAATAACCTACTAGCAAAAATCAACAAAATTAAAAATATAAGTCGTCAGATATTTAGATTTTGCTTGGAAGTGTTTAAAACTGGATTATGTTTTACTAAAAAAAGAAAAACTAAACGTTTAGCAGGTACAAAAGAATTAATTTCTTCCTTAAGCAAAAATGAATGTTAATTAGTAAAAAAAGAACACTAAGTAATAATATACTTTTTAAAGGTGCAGGTCTAACAACAACAGTCCAAAGGAGCTAAAAGACCTGGTAATATTTTGGTAATATTCGTTTTATTATGCTTGTATTAAATATAGGAACTACATTAACTAATGTACAAGCTGGACGTAGGAATATTGATAAAAACGATAGGGCATTAGCACATGATATTCTGGATGAATTTAAAGCATATTTTTTAGAAAAGGCTTTTACAATATAAATTCAGTACTTACAAATTTATCATGTATATATTTATAGGTGAATGAATAATAATCAGATAATAACAGTTTTATAAATATCCTCCAAGAAATCAAACAAGCAAATGTTAGAAGAAAAACTAGTATAATTTTACATAAAAAGGATATCAATATTACAGTTTACTATGAAAAACTAAAAATCTATACCAAAAAGAGCTATAACTGCTTTAAAAATGATATCTGACTACTTGTAAATGCCTTATAAAGATGCAAGAAATAATCATCTTGTATATAACAAAAACGATTGTGATTTTATTGATATAAGCTTAGAAACGATTAGTTATAGAACTAATAGTATTAGTAATGATATCCAAGAATAAATACGTATAGATGCAAACAATAAAGGCATATCAAAAGACTAAAACGACATTGTTGTAACAATGTTATCAAAATTAAAATTAAACCTAATGCTTCTATAGCAAAATGTGTTATTTAAATACCTACCGGTTATGTTGTAGATTTTAACCTAAAATAATGATATAGTTGATCATTTATTTTTAAATTTATACATTTTATTTATTATTCGTAATTTAGTTTTTATCATGATTATAATTCTATTTTATACTACTTGCATACTCGAATATTAAAGTAAATACATAACTTCAGACCAATCACATCTGCATGATCTTATTTAATTTATTTTCATTATATAATTTATTTTATGATTTAATTTCCAAACATGTTTACAGATATATGTTATTATTATTTTATTATTATTCATTTTATCTAGTTGATAAACAGCCACATCCCTTACAACCTCTTTATGTTACAATACAAATTAACGGATAATGCTATATAAAACTAAATAGAAAAAAGAACTAACCAAAACTGGTACGCTAGGTATACTAATGAAAGGAATAACAAATCTTATTCTATTAAACGCAGAAGACATCGTCCTAACCGCACCAACACGCGGAGAGTTGCAAAAGTAGATTAACGCAGTGATGGGATTCTTTTACAACAACAAATTTAAAGTAAATCTCGCTAAAACAATATTAGTTATTTTAGGAACTGGAGCAAGACTAAAAAACGACGTCAAAAACACTAATCCATATTAAAAGGAATAATAAAATTGCACACGTCAACGAGTACACTTATCTTAGAATTCCGATTAGCTATAACAGTAAATTTAAAGCAGCCAAAGATAAATTCATTAAAAAAGCGAAGGCCGCTCTAGGACAGTTTTACATTCTACTACGAATTACAAAAACAAACAGACCAAGTGAGAAAAACTCGTTTACTCTTTGATTAACTCCTTTGTGTTATACTTAGCCCGATTTGGTCCTATAACTACATCACACATATTGCTCCAAACGCAATTTCCACGAGCCTTAACAAATAATATCTAACCCCTCAAGACATTCTTGGGCTCGAAACAGGCATAAATCAAATAAAACTTGTAGTTTTTAAAGCCAAAAGAATTTTTTCCTACAAATTAATATATTTGAAAAAAGCGCCGAAAGCATGAATTTTAGCTGCTACATGAAGCTAAAATATCTGAAGTCAAACACAGCTAAACACAGTTAGATTTTGCAACTTCAACAATTATATACATCCGTAAGCCTGGAATCCGAATCCAAAAAACTCACTCCAGAATTCTTCACGGATCAGCATAACACACTAATCACTAAAGCCAGACAAAATTCAATTAATCAGGACGTAGCAAATATACTAAACAGCACTAACATGAAAGGCATAAAGGTAAAACGCAGTAATTTGAAGGTAAAAGACAGTTCTTCACTTCTTCAATTTTGTCGAATCAGTGGCCCAACTAGGCTAGCTCCCACACATCTTTTTAAAATATCAGCCCAATTTTAATTGCTTCTTCATGTTCTTCAATTTTTTCGAACATAAGTTAGCTCTACGGGTTAAAAGGTTAGTACTTAATCAAAATTATATACTCCATCACAAGACATGGCTCGATATAATATTTAGTCTTATCTTAATCCTTACAGATCAACGGGGGGGAGTGTTTTGAATTACACATATAATTCACACGAACTCACATGAGCCACCACGGCCCAATGTGATTACATATGCCTATATACATGTATTATCCAAGGTACATGCATATACATTACTATGCATGGCAGTAATTACAGCGTAGTCACCCATACACACAACGGCACTTTACGATGGACGAGTTCTTGTCCATCGCAAGTAGCTAAACAGAAAAGCATGAGATTAGAGTCATAACACTTGAATGTGGAAAGACGATAACTCCGCGTTGACATCACTGCACATAACATCTCACTAATGAGCATGTTTTTTATCACCCGTCAACGTCCACAACCACAAGTTTTTACTGCCCATGTATAAGACATGGGCAAGCTGTCCTCAATATCTTCATATCCTTTGGATTATAAATGTTGTCATTAATATTTTCATATCCCTTGGATTATAAATCAAAATACCAATTCCAAATAATTATTTTTCTCATTATTATTTCATATTTATTTCTGATCATCAGAAGCCTCAAACTTCCGTCCACTCACTTTATAGACATAAAAATATTATAATTAATGTCACATTTTCCTCATGACATGTACTCCGTATAATCACATACTTTTACATGCTTAGTCTTTTAGTATTTAAGGCACAATCTGAATCCAAATAAAATCAGTTCTTTTATCAACTCTCAACCGACAGTAGTCTCAGACTCTCTGCTCATTTATTTCATACAGTCAAGCCTTGCTTACTGTAAGTCATACTTCACACCCGAGTACAATCTCGGTTTTCTCATCCTGCCATAAGTCGATTGGCACACATCCGCCACCCGAGTCTAATCTCGGAGCGCTTTCTGCCATAAGCGATTGGCATCCCGTCCTCCAGCATCCGCTGATACTTTGTTAGCATTACAAGCTGCGGATCGCACTTGTTCATCAGAGAGACGAAGCACAGTCTCTCTCTAGACATCAACTAAACAACTACTCGAGGAAGCAGCAGAATACACTGATCATTTACTCACCATACCCGCTATTCTGTTCTGCTGATTTGCAGAACAATGACTTTCATCAAGATTGGGAATCATGAACCTCTTATTTCTGGTCATTCAAGCTGAACTCCTGTTGACCGCACCATGGCTTTACAAGTTATTACTGGTTCAGTAAACGTAATCCGAAAAAATAATACCAATTGGAAGTTTAAAAAATTGTTTTCAAGCACAGAAGAAGCTCCACATATTGTAGCAAAGAAGTGAAAAAAAAGATACACCAATTAGGTTGCGGTTGGAGAGTATACTACTACAATTACAGTTTTTTATTGTGTCATTTATGTTTCGGCCTGCCCAGCTAAAGTGAATAAGTACAGCTAAGTGAATAATATACATTTAACTATCACTAGGAGCCACGATAAGTTCTTCAATTATACCACAACTACAGCGTCGATATCAAACATTGGCCACTTTTGAAAGTATTTTCGCAGCCTACGTCTTCACTTTTAATTTTGATAAGTATAAGAAATCAACTTGCACGTGCACTTGTGATCTGAAGAGATACGTCTCCAAAAACGTATTTGGTTTAGCAGTAAAGAGTGGATTAATTGAGTTTCCACTTGCAGCAAAGGCGGTCCAAATCAACGTCAAACTACCTAAACGTTGAAGACCAAAGCAGGCCATTTGACACACTCAGCTCAGGCAAAAGTATATGCGTCTGTTCAATCATTTTAATAGTTAACTCATGCTTTCTACCTATTTTTTATCTGAGTGTAAACTACGATATTATTAACAAAATCTTATTTATTTTATCTATGATTTGTTGTATTCATTGAAATATTTTATGAATTTCTCATCTCATGTAAACTTCAAAATTTTCTGCAAAAAGAGATTAAAAAGCAGTTCCTGTTTTAAAACTGCCTGTCGTCCTTTTGGGCGCCACGTGTTTTTTATTGCCTATTTCACCCCTAAAACTGCCAATTCTCTTGCAGCCTAACATGAAATACTTTTAACAGATACTTGCAAAGATAAAAATACTTACTACGTTATTCACTAAAAATAAACAAATCGAACCTCTACAAATTCTGTTTGCAGAAAAAGCATGTACAGCCGAATTTAGCAAAAAATGTATCAATTCTCGTGTGATATTTTAAAAATCAGAACAATAATGACCACGATTTCAAAAAATGATTAACTATGTATCTTTTTCTTGTATTTAATCACATTTTAATTTTTAAACACTAATTACCTAATTTATAACAGTAACAAAATTAATTATCATCGTGGAAAAAACGAAACCTAAGGATCAAATTACTCATAGCATTATCCGTAAATTGTAATTGTAACATGAAGAGGTAGTAAGGGCTGTGGCCGTATATTAACTAGATGGAATAAATAATAACAGATATATATCATCTCGATTTACATCAAATTAATATAGAATTTTACGAATTATAATTTTGAAAAAATTAGATTGCGACGTATTTTACAAAATTTAAATAATTCAAAAACGAATATGTAAAACTAACAGTCATATGATGCCTTCAAACTTTAACTCAGTTAATTTTACATAGCGGGCTTTCATTTCTTTTTTATGATAAACAAGTTTATAAATAAAAAATAATTTGCATAAGTTCCATGTAATTCTGTAGCCCTGTTAGGGTGTTTAAGTTTCCTATCCTGCCCACAAAAATCCCGTCAGACGTACTCCTTAAGGCGCTTTGAGCTGTTTGTGCACCCCTTTGAAGAGACTAAAAGGCTGAACCCGTCTGTTTGTGTCTGCAGACGTATTCATAAAACAACTTTGGCCTGCCTTGAGGCACTTTGCAAAGTTTTCGTCTGTTTGTAATTATATCAGTCTTTTTATGTCTCTTTGTGTCTGAAGACTCATGTTTGTCTTCTTATGTCTGTTCTATGGTATTAATAAGGATATCTACTAGAAATTTAAAACGTATCTTAATTATGCCTATATTGCTTTTTGGCTCTAAAACCGAAATCATTTGCTATAAAAGAATAATCAATTCTTCAACTATCTTGAAAAAATTTATTATATTTATGAAAGAAATATCTGTTGTGATTCAATCAGTGTGTAGGTTTTATTGGCCTTTGGTGGATAATCTAAATACAATTAGAAAGTTAGAATTTATACAAATAGTAAGTCTGTTTGATTAAAAATATGACTGACTGAGATAAAATATACAAACGTTATGTGTAACCCTTGTTAAATATTTTTTCATAATATCTTGGCTATTTTTATTCGACACATCAAAAATCAAAATAGTTTTTGATTTAGAATCAATTTCTTGTAGATTTAGTAGTGTATATTCGGTTTTAAACTTATATATGACTTTTTTAGAGTGTATGGTTTAGGTTCTTACTAGAGCGTGCGCTTCTAAGGCCTAAAAATCTGCCCAATTTTCTCATGACTTGAAATTAACAAACAGCATTTTTTTGCATTAGATTTTTATTTTCAAAAACTGGCACCACATTTTTGTTTGTTAATTTATTTTGAAGTGCTTTAATATTTGATACGTGCTTTTTAAGAGACTATCAAAACAGATTATTAAAACCTTTAATTCCTTTTTGTAATATTAATTTAAAAACTAGATAGCTATTAGCACAATTAGACTCTTCAATTACTAAAGATCTAAATATATGAAGAAAAATAGGATTATAATTACATTTTTAGATTGTTATTGTAAACAAATATTGTATCGTTAGTACCTTAGTAGGTCACTTCGTTAGTCATTTAGTATACTATTTGCAACATTTTATTTTTATAAGACATAATTGGTACTAATATCTTCTTAAAAAAGTGTACACCTGAAATCTAGGCATAAATGTGTAATGCACGTTCTTATTTATATTAAAAAATTTATAAATCACTTTAAATAATTTAAATTTAAAAACTTTAAATAATAACGAAATGGTTTTATATCTTTGGTGGTAATTTAATAACTCTCTATAATTTATTACTCGATAATTAAAATTATTTTTAAATTTAGCTTAAAAGATATAAAATTTTTCCTGATTCTTTATTGTTCTTATAACACCTTATTTATTTTTTACAAAAATATCATGTGTTTTAACTAATTTCTCTGCTGCAAAATACAGATGTATTTTTACATTTTTCATATTAACGCGGTCAATATTTTTGTAATTATTTACAATCATTTGAATGTAGAAGAACCTTATGTGTTCTCAAGGCATTTTGGACGTTATTAGGAATGTTTGTTTTAGTAGTATATTGTATAGAACCTGTTAAAACAAAATCTGTTATACCGTGTATTTTTTGGTTGTAGGATTATAATGATTTAAATTCATCTTCTCACTCACCTACACAATAAACCCAACTTCTATGTCGGTATCCATATACTGAAATCTGTCTTTCAATTTAACAAAAGCATCAAAATTTTTAAATAATTATTTGCTGTGGTATATGCTGCTATATATATTTTTATTTTTAAAACAAAATTAATTTTTCTTTTTCTTTATATTCGACTCTTACAGAATTATTTGTGAGTGGTGTATAATTCGGAGTTTTTATTTTACGATTTGATTCTAATTTTTAAATGTCTGAATATTTTGGTATAATGTTAACTTGTTTCATTAAATCTCTTTAACCAAATTGGCCTCATAAACTTTTTGAAACGTGTTTTCTGAAGCTTTTATACCTTAAGTCTTCTCAAAATAATCAGTATTACTTTCTATTTCAATGTTTTGTATTTTAATATCAAGTTTGCTAGTTCTTCTTCGGATAAATCTGTATTAAATAAATCTTTTGTTTTTATTTTAATAAACACCTCTATACAAGGAGTGCCCATATCATATACTTCTCCTTTAAATGAAGCGTTGGATAGATTTCGTTAACTGTTTAATGTTTTTTAATTGCTACAGCGACTGTTACAGCAGCATTTGTTTTAATTAGTGCTAAATCTTCTTCTTTACAGTACGACGTCATTTGTTAATTTACCCACAAACAATTCTAACACAATCTAAATAATAATTTTCCATTTGTGTTTGCTGGTAGTACACGGAAATATAGTCCTTTAGGAGCTGAAATCTTACATGTCATGAAACCAAACCAATTAGGATCAAAAGTTTCAAAAAGTTCCTTTTTATAGATTTTATAAAGTTGTCCCGCAGGATAATAATAAAATAAAATAACACTGGAATACAAACTACAAATATCATAATACCCTTGTTTTTTTATTTTCAAATGATTTTTACATTAATTTATTCATTTTTGTTGCAGCTCTAAATATGGCAGCTTTTGGGTATATTAGTTTTATTATAGGTTTATCCATATTGAAATTCTTCATTTCTTTATTATTTTTAAAATTGTAGCTCTTATATTTTACTAAATTTCAAACCTTTTTGTTTTATGTCTTATTTACAAAATTCTTCATTGGTAGAAAAGAATCCTTTTGGACGCCATGTACATCCTGAGTTTTGATCAACATTTGTATATGTTCATAGGCTTCATCTAAGTATGTTCTGTAGTCATCAAATGTGTAATTGTTGCTCCTTTTATTAGGTGCTTTATAACCTTTATAGCACGTGTTTTTATTCCTTATCATATGTTGCATTACAAATATAATATTTAATTTTATTACAAAGTTGAGGTTTCTTTAATGTCTTATCATCGTTTTTGTGAAATAACTTTGCAATACACCTCGTACAACGTTTAAACCGTTTACATTTGTCAGTTCCTAACTGATTGTCATAACAAATTTAGTTCCAAATTTTTCTGTTTTATTTGTCACAACAACGCTAATCTTTTGTATTTGTATCACGACTTTTACAATTATCTATCGTGTGACCCAATACATATATTACATTTGGTTTGGCTTATTTCACAATTGTAACCGTCTTTGTTTTTGTGAGGGTTTTTACAATCATCACAATAATAATAACGCGCTGCAACTTTATTAACATAATCATAATGATCATGTCAATGTAATAAATGAAGTTGATTTTTGGCTCCTCGTTTTTCAATTGCACATTTAAATTTTCTATCAATTAGAAAAATTTTATACTGATAAAATATTATGTTGATGCAAATTTATTTTTAAGTTAAAAAAAATTCTGGAGGTTATACCTTCTTTGGTTATTTCTCCTAATTCAACGTAAGTTATTACATTATTTTTTATTTAATCTTGCCATGTATCTTTATTTAACCGAATTGTTTTAATATTTCAATCTTTTATATTTTCTAGACCAAACAATTTATAATTTTTAAAATTATTTAAATCTAAATATGTTAATTCTACAACAACTGTGCTTACACAACATAAATAAGCATATTTATAATATCGATTAACACAATGTTTTTGTTTAATTTCTTCATGTAAATCCTATATTTTTTGACGAACTTTACTTTAAATATTATCAACGAAGGTTACTTAAAGAACTAAATTATTTGTTGTAATTCGTTTAGATGTAGCAATTTGGCCCTTTGGTTCATCTTAAGCTTTATCTGAAGGAGTTATTAAGACTTTTAGGGTCAAAACTCTAAAATTTATGGAATTGACTACCATCACTATAAAAACTTGTAATTCCAATATGAATTTAACACTTTTAAAAAATCTTTTTTCATAATATTTGAATATAGATTTTAAAACGTCAACAATATCTTGTTTTAGTTTAGGGTTATTTCCAATTATAAGTACCTTTGTTAAAATTCAATATTTGTATTTCTGTTTTTTTAGTTTAATTAATTTACTATTACCAAGAAATGATTAATTACGTTTTCTTTTTTAGGGTCCTTACCTACTTCTACGTTTTCTATTTTTGTAATCCTGCATTGTTTTTTTTGAACCGTTTGTTTGTGAGTGTCTTGATGTTTTTTAGTTTTTTTATGCATGCGTTTTAGAGCTGGTTCGAAAAGTTTTGTAATTGTCACATTACAAAGTTTACATCTATTTTGTTTATCTGTTTTTGCAGGAAAATATTAAAGATCTGGCTTAGTCAATTATCAATATTATCATTTTGTTGATTGCTACATTCTTCACATTTCCTTCTTTCCAACGAGTCAACTTAAATCCTTGAACTCTTCTTTTATTCCCTAGATCCAGCATTGTAGCCAACATGGACTAGACCTACATTTATACTTCTTACAATTACATGTTTCTTCTGGAAACATTGATTTTATCAGCCATGTAGCATGACCACGCTTTCAATCCGTCATCGCCACAACTCACTCTAAAATCTAAGAATCTCATTCCTTCCGCCTTGCAGATCAGACTTTCAAACTGATCTGCTGCATCCGTATCTTTTTTTCCGTCTATTGTAAACTGTACAATCAAACCAACCTTTATCTTCTAATAATTAAGTAAATGTGAACTTATTGTTTTGTAGAAGTTTTTGTTTTTATCCACTGGCGGAATTTTTACTATTTCCATAAGCTTTATTTTGCTGCTTAAATCCTGATTTTAGAAGCTACTAAAATTCCATTGTATAAGATTTTGCACTGTCATGATCACCCGTGCTAACGCAGTGGGTACATCTTGACATTCCAATTAATCAAACTAATCTGCAACAATTAGTATTATGTGTGATATGTCTTGAACTTTTCGTACTTATACTAGACTTTTACAAATAGTTGTCATACCGCCTTGTGCCTGGCTTAAAGACTTTTTAAGCTATTTCGTGAAATTTACTAGTTGCCTAATTATAAGCAGTGTCGTGTTTAGTTGGTACAACTCTTGTTTGTAGCCTAGGGTTTTGTAGTATGAAGTTATGTATATCTTAATTCAAAGCTAGTGAAGTCTAGTACATAGTTAAAATGTATTTAAGTGTTGTGCAATACCATAAACCCAGTATTAACTGCAAGCATCTACTACTTTCTGGCGTCAAAGTGCACGTTTATCGATTGTTTTGAATGACAATTTAATGACAGTTGATGTTACTGGCAGGCTAATGACGAAAACATTAAATCTCTGTTGCATCAATAAAAACATGCAATAAAAGTAATTCAATATTTTGAAAATAACGTCATTAACGGCTGCTTAGAGTTTAGTTGGCAGTCTTACGCTTCTCATTCGTATTCCACCGGTCGTACCCTAATAATTTGTACCCACAAAATCTTAAATCTTGAACAAAATATAAAAACATTTTTTCTGTTAAATCTACATATTCAATGCACTCTTAAATGTTATTGACATTGAAATTGATACAATAAGTAGACAGGTTACTTTGAAAAAGGTGACACGACATGTTAACGATATAGCCATTTACTCAACGCTGAAAAGATTGACAAGTTAGGTGGGTGGGTCAAAAAATTTGGTAAATTTTCCTGGCGCCATTTGCGAACGGAACGGCCCCTTCAGCCGTTTTTCTTTCCATTCACTTCAGTACTTTTTGACATGGGTCCATTCAACTGTTAATTGTTGAGAAAAGGTCAGTTCAAGCAAAGTAAAAAAACAATACAGACCTGCCTGCTCGCATTTAAGGTTGTTTACAAGTAGTTCAAAGAAATTGAGTTCAAAACTGTGACCTGTAGCGACGGACCAACAGACAGACAGACGGACATGAACATTTCAATAGATGCTAAAGCTCAGCATCTAAAAATGAGGAGAGTACGACATCCGAGGGTAAGACGGCCAACCGTACTGTTATATAGTGCCGTCATTATTATAAGCTTGACAACATTTAATATCGTGCTTTATGAACGGTCCAGTCGGCTATCAAAACTCTTAGCACCCTACAATTAATGATGTAAATAGGCTAGGTGTGATACGGTTTCACATTGTGGAGTTTGACTGTCACTGTGACCAAGCAGATTAATTGTTATTCATTGGGGGATGACTAATGTTGCAGTTTAACGTTTTGTGGAAGTGGGAATGCTATATAATTTTGGTTCTACACGTCACTAGGTTTTGTGTACTATAAGGGCGGCTGATATTATCTTGAAGAAATGCATGTGTCGGATTTTGTGGTACCCTGAAATTACTTTTTTTGTAGTTATGCATTTATACTAACTGTTAGTAACATTGACAAGTACGTTTTAAACCACATAATTAGAATAAAATGGCATTATCATAACAATACAAATGTAACTGTGGTTGGTATTCCATTTTGCAGTTTTTGTTTGTACACTAAAGAATACATTGGTGTCTATGTTGTAAGTATGGAGGTGCACACTCGCTCGTATCAATCATTAGTGAGTGAACTTTATTCAGTGTCGAATTAACTCAATACAATTGTACTGTTTTACAACAATAAACACTAATACATACGATATAAAAAAGTATTTGGTAAAAACCTTACCAAAACAAACCGCAAAACCTTACCGCTAGCAAAGTGACTTGTACTGAATTGAATATTGAATATTGAATATTTCCATTTTTGTGTAACTTTTCTTATTGAGTTGCCCCTAAAGCAACTCTCTAATTTCGCTTGTAAAATAACTCCGTGACTAGGGTTCGTTCTGTTCTCCTCGGAAGAAAATGTAACAGGATACGGAACTTCACAAAAAGCTTCTCTTCCACGCAGACGTGTGGTAAGTTGTACTCAGAGACTTCTCGTTTGCTACGGTTTGCTTGACGGTCGCTGAACATAATGAGAAGCTGTTTGCACTGTACTGTATCCTGTCACAATACAAAGCTTGGTGTACTAATCCATTGCTTCGTATCGACATCTGTCTTTCCCATATCTACAAATCACATCCTTCCCCGACCTCATTGCTCTCCGTTCTAGGCCCAGACGTACCCGGG
Source organism: Dicyrtomina saundersi (assembly GCA_034695245.1). Taxonomy (NCBI): domain Eukaryota; kingdom Metazoa; phylum Arthropoda; class Collembola; order Symphypleona; family Dicyrtomidae; genus Dicyrtomina; species Dicyrtomina saundersi. The sequence continues at coordinate 558 of JAQFZE010002632.1, read as the reverse complement.
AATTTTAGTTATGCCTAAGCCTACCCAAGATTTGTGGGAAAAATAAATCTTTATTGCAATTTCTAATTTATTGTGTGATCAACAGTGATTATGCAGAGAAAAAAATCTCTGGGCTATATTCTTACTTAGGTATTGTTATATGCTATTACAGGGCAGAGGTAATATTTCAGCATGTAATAAAATCATACCATTTATTTCGAGATCGAATTAGAACTAGAGTTAGACTGCCTAATTGTAGCCAGTGTCCTAATTGTGGCCGGCGGATTAAATTCGTATTTGTTAAAAACATTTGAAACTCAAAGTGGCAGAATCAGTAAATGGAAAGCCTAACTTTACAAACCAAATTTCAATCTTGCCATACATCGACTCGTATCAGATATACTTATAATGATGGTGTTCACAATTACTCACCCTATATACAGTTTAAATTATAATGCAACATGTATTGTATACTGATGGGTTGTAGGACATTTTCCTCCTGGAAATTATACCCCCAGGACATTTTCCTCCCAAATCGTATATCCCAAAACACTATTTTGATTTTAGTGATGGTTTTCT
>JAQFZE010002631.1:0-14155 GCA_034695245.1 Dicyrtomina saundersi | reverse complement strand
TATACGTAATCTAGTTGACATGAATTTGTCCCATACACTGACTAAGTCACGTACCCTGTTACCTTATCGTAAAAACGGACTCAATTTTGTAAATTTCGAATAAAGTTATTCAATACAGTGTAATGAGTATAAATTGCGATGCAGTAGTGGTGCAGCGAATTTTAATTTTGAGAATTTAAAACGCATGCATAAATATTAAGTACTACGTAGGCCACATAATATTATTGGACGGTATCTTGAAGAACCTGCAAGAGCTGGTGATGAATCAAATGCGTTATTGCGTTGCTGACTGGTTCTATACATACAAGTAACTCCTTGTCCCGTGTTATCACTCGGTTGTTTATGCAGCATATACGCGCTTATTTAACAAGTAATTCGACTATCAAAAGCACTGACTAAGTAGTGAGTCCGCATAGAGTTTAAACTATTTTGTGCAAACTAGCCAAAGAAAGCGGTGAAGACTAGATAATTATAATTTCAGCTGAGTATAGTCACATACTTCGTTTATGTTGAATGCGTTTTAATATGGTATCTTTGACAAGCTGGAAAGTTTTGGTGTTCGCCATATTTTTTTCAAACCCTTGACGTGAATCACATCGCTTTATCATTTTTTGAAAGATTGATATTCACATTTTTAGTTTTTTCACTCGCCATAATGTTTTGACTAACAAAGTTTTGAATATGAGAACTTGTCACATTTCGTAAACTCATTTCTGTCTCCCCTTGTGCCGTGTCCCTCATCAGAAGTCATTTTTATACATTACATAAAATATTGTCATTCATTCGTTTGCAATAGTAGATAAATTCAATTTCGATATTACCGACTCCGTGAAGTCCTAGCACAAAACAAATTTGTTGTGTTTAGTATTTTTATTTTATCAATTTTATGATATCAGAAATATATGTATTCCACTTTTCTCTCAGCATACTTACGGATCTAGTGGGCTCTACGAGGGAAACTTGTGAATACCCTAGTGACGCCTTTATGGTTTCTAAATATATATACTGGTAGTTCCAGGACTCGAAATACAATTAGAGTTTGTAATGCTTTGTTTAGTTTTCCCCCAGCAACTCAAATTTATCCTTGGCTCTGAAAAACAAAACTAGAAAGTATGTTTAATATAATAGAGTAATTATACAGCTACACAATTTAATTTAATGGTATGTGATCAGCAGTCAAATGTATAATGTGATGCTGCTGGTCGCTGGTTGTTATAACCTATGGAAATCAAATCATCGATACAGCATATTTATGCAGCTTCATTTTATTTTCAGGGTTGAAGATACCGGGACTATTGACTCACATTTAATTATATGCATTAAAACCCGTAATTGACTCATATAATTCCAACGACTTACCTGAAATTGCAAAGAAATTGAAGCTGATGTGGGTTGCTCAGTGAAATCGTTCCGTATTGATACTCTCTCTATCAGAAAACATGTATGGGTAGTGTTAACTGAGCAACTTAGGGTTAATATGATTATTAGCCTTATTAGTGTGGCAGCATGCAGTTTTTCTTGTATAAATCTTGGCTTTCAGTTGGCGTCAAATTTTCCATAATCGTCATTGAATGTCTAATGGTAATGGAGTTTAGGTTTAGTAAATAGTCTACCGTTCAATTTGTGCGATACTGACCAAAGGTCTGATTGCAGCCAATTAAATTAAATGTGGATTATTTCCATTCACAAGAAATGTGTGTTGTAGAATTGCTACTTAAATACAGGGACATTCGCTAATGGTCCCTCGGTTGCACAGAGCTTCCAACGGTAGAAGATATCTTCCATCAGCTCCTTCTTCAGTATAGACAAATTTTATTGTTACCAAAACATATATCTACTGCGTAATATGTTCCTAAAAGGTCATCTATAGTGAATGAAAATTGACTGTAATTGTCCCCTGGAAGCCACTGCTGTGGGTCATCTATTTGCATTTGGTTAACAAGTGTTGAAATAAAATAAATGGTATACCTATAATTACATATACATAATTACACAGTTGTAGGTTATTTCATCAAATAATAGAATTCTGTTCAAAGTGGGAACTTCCTTCAACCTGTCGGTGACTTCCACTTAATAGGTTTGGTTTACAATAAATTATCGATAAATAACCAAGGTTAGCGGGAAACGAAGAACTTCTACTTCTAGCACTATTATAGGAACCCGGCACTGCATAAACAATATGTGCAGATTCGTATACTGATACAAGAAGTAATAAAGCTTTTCTTGTGTGATCTAAAATACAAAATCTTCAAATCAAACTCCTATAACTTTATGCTGAATTGCTAGGTTTACAAAATGAATACTAGGCAATAGTTTCGAAATTGAAAGCGTATGATAGGAAGGGAACTTAATTGTTAACTCAAAAGTGTTGTTAACTAGATGGGTAAATTACAGCACTTTGTATGGCACATTTAACATGATGGAAATACGTGCTACCGAAACAATTTCCATTAGAATCAATTAATTGTTTAGCTATCCTTGGACACACATCTCTATTTTTTCAGCTCAATAAATACATTAGGCAACTAACGCGACTGAATTAATTAGACTTTGTGTAGCGAGGTAGCGGCTGCATTTATTATAGGCTTTGCATTGCATTAATGCGTGTATATGTGTTTTAATAATTTTAACCGTGGTATTATAAGACCGATTTAAAAGTATGCTATCCCAATACACCACCGTATCTTTCTGAAACTGAAACGAATTGATGCTTACTTTTGTATTTACTAAACTACTAATGAGAATGGTGACCATGGCCCTCACTCCGTATGATTCATCATGTTACACTTACTTCGGTAGTGACTTAGTAGTGGAATTCTTTTACCCACTTTTACTATATAGATAGTGCTGCGTAGTTTCTTTAGGTGGAGAATAGTTTCGGAGAAAAAATATATGATCTCTTCGATGAAATTGAAACGATTCCAATTTTCGTGTACCTCACAGAAAAAAATGACTTTCAAATTATTTCAAAACAATCCCGACTTATCGTTTCAGTCTAACGAAAAATAACTCTGGGCTTGTTAATATTTTCCGCTCGTTTAGGTCATCGCTTTGCGGTTTCTTGCGCACTGTGTTTGGGTTTGGCATTTTAATTCAATTATATTATTCTTTCCATTTCTGTTTGATTCGGTTAATACTGGACGTATAGTACTTAAAGGACCATTTATATACATATAAATTATTTGGGTATTCTACTACGTGAAGCACTTGCAGGGCTACTTAAATCCTGATATTAGAAAAGTTGCGATGAACTTGATAGCCTCGTGAGAAACTAAGCAGCTGTACTTAGTTGTCCTTCTTTTAGTTTTCTTTGCATTAGTATTTCGCTTCATTCGTTAGGAATACTAAGTATATTAGAGTCGGTGGATGATACTTTTCATGCTATGTACATAGACTATACATGCGTATATAAAGCTAAAGTACGGCTAGGTATACTACATATTATAACGTGTTAATACCCCTGACGGCAGCCAAGATCAGCTTGTTAAATTTCCAAACTCAGCTATATCCTAAGCAAGCCCAAGCATAGCCGCTTAACTGTACATATACATAGTGGAAGCGAAATTATCTGTCTGTTGAACTAGAACACGTATTGGGATTAGGAGAAAGAATCTGAATATCTGTAGTGAATCTATTTTGAGCTAGGAATTGTAAATTTTTTAAGAACTGGGGCCCCATAGTGTTAAAGATATACAATCCCATGTGCCATGAAATGCCTTTGAAACAAAGAAAAGAAACTGCCTTACATGACAACTTAGAAAATGTTGCACTCTTCAAGATTATTGAGAGTCAAAGTAATTTTTTTTTAAATGTAAGTTCACTTGTGTACCCTTTTATTTACACTACTAAGCAAAGTGCATCACACTCGGAATTTGCCACACTAAGGTTAAGTTATTATGGTTAAAAGTAGAAGTTGACAGTAAGTACAATAGTATTTGCCAACTATAGCAAAGTAACATGGTTTCCTGCAAAATATTTTAATAATTATCATAGTCCTATAGTCCTAACTCTGACTATGTAAGATATATTTATGATTTGTACTCCCGATTTGCATAATGTGCAGCACTGTTCACCCCAAAGACAAACAACCTCGCAAAGTTTACTTTCGATCAGCAGTGTACACAATATTCACGTGTTAATTGGTCTCCACGAATTGTACTTATGTCTATCAGATTTGTTTTGCTACCTACTGATACTGATAAATAGTTCATTTATATTACTGCTTAAACTTGCTACATGTACAGCATATTCAGACAACATGCTCGTTTTTATGTCGTAGATATTATATAGTTTAGACTTACTCCTATTTCATTCGATGTTATAAACAACCTAGTATAATTAATTAATTAGTGTAGTGTCGTCTCATTTACATTGACTGACAGCGTCACTGTTTTGAATGTAAAGCTGGATTCTTTGTTATTGTTAGTCTAGCTAACATATTTATTTATACTTCGGTATAATATGTGCAATAGCCTTTTAAAGTGGGATGATAAAGCTAAATGTAGTTAGTTACTATCCATATAGAAGTACTAATTGAAATGATTTCGTCGAAGTGGATAAGGCGTGGGAAAACATGTATGCATAAAGTGTGCAAATATTTGTTTTGATAAAGCTGACACATTAAGAATCATGATGCTTTGATTTGATGCTACATTAATATAACTTTTAACCCCTCATCTCATCCAGACCGCTCCATTCTTATTGTGTACATAGAAACGATTTTCCGGACATGTTCGAGGTGCATGTTATTAATTTACATCTTAAAATCTTAAACGTGTTTAAGCGTTTACTGCGCTTATCAATCGTGGTTGCACTAGGGTTTGGGTATATACATGTGTGTTTTTTAGCTTTTGTTTACTTGTGATTGCACCGTGCAACTCATTTTCATATATTTTATTGGAGAATCGTCAATTATTGTTAAAGATAATAGTGAGTTTTTATTTTGTCGTCCCAAACATAAGCTTATTTAGCGGAGATTTAATATACATTTTTTACTGCAAAGCTACTCTGATTTGAACAATTCTGTATTAGTGCAGTAAAAAATGAAGGTAAAATTCTAAAATCGTACTTATAGTTTTGAATTAGATTCACAAAACTCAAGAGTTGGATTAATAAATAGTAAGTTTATGAAATGGAGTATTGGTGTGCCTATTATTTATCTTTTTGGCCTAACTTAAAATGGCTTGCTTAATTTGCACAACTTCAGTGTTAGGTAGTTAAGTTAGTATAAATAATTATATGTTATACGTGCACTTGGCTTGTATCTATTTCGGTAGATACCTACCGCACATTTTTATTTTTTCTGCTGAATGACGTGCTGAACGATTTATCTCATTATTGCTTAAACTGATCGACCACTTCAGAATTCAAAACCATAACCTATAAAGCAATTAAAATATTTAACTCACACATACAACAATTTTACATTGTCCGCAAGGATGTAGGTACAATTAATTCATCAAGAAATGCCTTCTTTGGCGGTTGTATAGTTGTATTGTGAGTGTGTACTATTAATGTAAGAGTTATTTTAAATTTATCGTGATTAGATACATGCGTAATCGAAAAGGTTAATGATAGTAATGAATGAAACGATTTGAAGACACTACTTGACACCGAAGAGAGAGAAAATTATTTCGCTGATGTTGTAATATCATTTGACACATGACACATTAGAGCAAATAGCGTCTAGAGAGATAGTCAGGCTGTAAATGATTATATATAAATATGAATAAGGTCAGAAATGTCGCGCTGCAGTATTAGTGTTGATGTCGAAGGCGCTGGTTTCATTTAACCTAGAACCCAGAGGTGTAGCAAAGGAGGCATTTTGTAGCTGGTAGTCTTGATAATATTCTTATAAATAAAAATGCTCGTTGACCTCATATCATGCAGGGAAAAGCTGATTTGTATCCAAATTTATTTAACTGGACGTCAAATGTTTTTTTTTGCAATACACTCCACTCCTTTATGATCATCTAGCATTACTGTCACTTTTGCTTTGCTAAAGACGCATAATTGAATGCATAATTTTATTGTTTAGTCAGTTTTAAATTACTATGTATGTAGATAAGTATCTACTTTGTTTTAATGTATTTGTCCATGTCTTACCATTCCTTGCTGTGTGTGAAGCCTGAGACTATTAACTAGAATTGGCTGGCCTGGTAGTCGTAAATATCATGTTTCTTTAGGCTTGTCTGATGATGACACCAATGGCACTAGCAAAATTACTAATATTATTTTAACTCGCAAGAGCTACAACACTAACAGTATCTTCTACAATATACGATATATCATCCACGTTGTAGTTCTACATATATTTGTGTCATAATTAAGTAGTGCAAATATTTATTTGCTATTAGCTTAGGATATCTGTATTCGGCACTAACCTTTGTGGCAAAAATCCTCATGTGGGTGCACGTGGTATACGGGTAATATACGAAATATTTTCGGTACGACTTTGTTCTACAATCTCTGACTCTTGGGCTGTCGCATATCTCTAAAAAAAGCTGTGTTTATACATACTTCGTTTATAATTTTTGTGACAAATTATGCAAGATATGACCCCCAAAAGCATCCTGAGAAATATTGGTAGTGCGTGCTAAATAAATTGAACTAAATATTATAAGTATTACCGATCTCTAATTATTGAATATTTGCCTAAATAAGCGCTTAAAATTCCAAATTTTATAAGCCAATTTGAATTTCTCTGTGAATAATTTGTACAGGAAGAAATGAACTTTAGTTTCTGATGTTATTAGCTTCAAACCAAACGAATATTTTGCTCATTGCGATCATAAATTAACGTATGTAAATTGATTTACAAGTTTTTTTCTTTCTGTTTCTAAAACGAAGGTCAAAAACTTTCCCCGTATATTTAAATTCAAAAATTTAGACCGATTGATCTCTATCTGCATCATTTTGGTCTTACGAGGGTTGCTTTAAATACGCAAATAATTATATGTGTGTATGGTATTAATTAGAATGTAATTATGCAGGTAGTTACTAAATAACTGCAAGGAGCAGTGTTGGATTTTATCAGTATTATTTTATTTAAAGTCTTTTGGTGCACCCAGCTAATGTAGGTGTGCCGAGCACACAAACTATACTGTTTATAAACGCTGAGAATATGCAATTGCTTATATTATTTTCATGAAAGCTACAATTCTTGGGTAATTTTCAGTTTAACCAAATTCATCTTGTTTTTGTTGTGCAAAACAGGTGTTTACATGGATCATACAGCCTCTGGTCAATCTTTGAGATGTATAGAGGGATTTATAAATGACAACGTATTGCCTTACTATGGAAATACTCATACAACAACGACTTTGACCTCTTCACAGACCACCATGTACAGGTACATCCCTTTAAATTATGTTTGGTGTGAATTATGAGGAGTGTCTTTTATTGCCATTTTACTGAGCTTAAAGATTTTCTATATCGACTTACACAGAAATATAATATTGTGGTTTGAGATACACAAAGATGTTGCTGCTTTGTTCCTTGACTGAGCTAGAAAAGTACAGGCAAAGTTGATTACGTCATGATTTTAAGGTTGTTTACTTGTTTTCCATGACCATGAAGACACGAGGCAAAGGATATTGTAAGGAACTCGGTTGGCGCTTCGGAGCATGATGCTGTAATATTTTGTGGATCTGGGGCTACCGGGGCAGTTCATAAACTTGTTCAAGCTTTAGCCACTGACCAGGAAAAACCTAAACCTGTCGTATTTGTGGGTCCTTATGAGCATCATTCTAATCTCCTGCCTTGGAGAGATGTGGGAGCTAAGGTGAGCAACTTGTCCACTTCCTTTACGTCTAGCTTGTTAACTTCCTTCTTGTCGTTTACTCGAATCTCAGTTTCCCCTAATCCATTGCACATAGTACAAACATTACTGTTAATTATCCGCCTTTAAGGAGGTACCTACTGCGTACTGTTCGAACTGAGACCTCTCAGACCCACTTAATATAGCAAACCCGCGCATTATAACGGACCCGCTTACTAAATATATGTTACGAATTATTTGCCCTATTAATAAAAATAAATATCTAGCCATTTTAATGTTGAACCGGAGAAACATGTTTTTTTGTTCTGTTAAAATACTGATATAGGAATTTACAAAACAATAACTTTGGTAACTGTTTTTAACGTGATTTATTATAACCACACACCTTCGAATGTTTGAAGTTTAAGTACCAGCTTATTATTTCGGACCAGCGTACTATAACATTTGCACACTATTCAATTTTCCGCGTGCTATTTCAGAGCCACGAAATATTATAGAATGCGGTAGGTAGGTACTTAATCTACTTAATATATATAATACAAATTATTTTTGTTTACTGTAAGGGATAAGTTGAAACTCAGGAATAATCCTAGCTGCATATTTTCCATTAATAAAGTGTTGTGCAAATGATTTTCCCCGTTGGAAGTGATTGTAAGGCATTGGCAGTATTATTATTAGTTACCAGCGGTCAAGCCTCTTACGAAACCGACGCCGCCGATGTCAAGGCATTGGTAATAAGTAATTGTAGTACTAAATAAAATATCTTTATTACTTGTAGATGGTCTACATACCGGAAACAGCAGACGGGCTATTTGACATTGATTTCTTGAAAGCGAGTCTTGAAGAAGCTGTTGCAGATAAAACGAATAAAGATCGTCTTCTGATTGGAAGTTTCTCAGCTGCCTCAAATATAACTGGAATTGTTACGGATGATGTTGCAGTTACTATTTTAATGCATAAGTATGGAGGACTGGCTCTTTGGGATTACTCCGCTGCCGCAGCTCACGTTCAGATAGTTATGAATTCCGTGGTTGCATCATCTAATGACGAGGGACTAGCGAAGAAGGATGCTCTTTATTTTTCGGGTCATAAATTTGTTGGAGGGCCGCAGACACCAGGTGAGAAAATCTATTATCAGTTCCCCCTTTATTTTCAATTGCTTTCATAGGGATTCTCATGAGTTATCATCATGCATGGATTGCCGACAATTCTTATATTTCTTTCCTACCTAGCTGTTATCACAAGAATAATATCAATTGCCATTTTGTATTTTCATGTATTGTGTCAAAGGTGTTCTGGTTGCAAAAAAGTCTATATTTGAAAATGTGAGTACTCCAAATGGTTCAGGGGGAGGCGCTGTATTTTTTGTTACTGCAAACTCGCATCGTTACTTGAAGGTAAGAAATACTATAGCTGTTCTTCTTCTATTGTATAAGTGTAAATGGTAATTGATACGTGTATGACCATGACCTGGAATTATATTGTATTATTGAATCAACTTTTTGACGGAGCTTTATTTCCATGTACTAAAATGCATAATAGCTAAATAAATATATTGGCGCATTCAGAATACAGAATATAGGGAAGAGGGAGGAACACCTGCAATTGTGGAATCCATTCGGCTGGGTCTTGTATTTCGTCTTAAGGAAACTGTAGGGAATCAAAATATAATATCTCAAGAAGCAATGTATGCTAAGTAAGGAACTTTTACATCAGTTATGAGTATCTTAGTTTATAGTGTAATTAGAAAACGATTTAAAAATTAAACAGTGGTATGAGGCAAATTCAGCCAGCTTGGTTTCCAATGGCAGTGGTAAAATAGTAAAATATTTCCTCTCAGAGTACAAGAAGCCTTCACTAAACACGAATTTTTCGTTTTACTATAGGCAAGCTTTGGAAGCATGGAAAACCATCCCAGAAATTAAAATTTTGGGAAATAATGGTCACCCAAGACTTCCAATTATCTCATTTTTGATTGAAAATCTGGAAACAGTAAGACGAAGAAATTATATCCCGTTTATAACTCAATAATTAATAATTATGGATTACTAGAAATTCGAATTTGAATTAATAAAAGTAAATTATAGTTTATGTGTCCCGTAATATTTGCAGGGATACTACCTCCATTTCAACTATGTTGTTGCCCTATTGAATGATTTGTTCGGCATCCAGACAAGAGGAGGATGTGCTTGTGCAGGACCGTATGGTCAAGCTCTATTAGGCATAAGTCTAGACTTGGCTCAGGAATACGAAAATCTGCTCCTGGAGGATAGGTAGCTTACATTTTTTCAGTATTTACTTTTTTCGTAAATCATCCATGACAATGACCTGTTATTTTTCAATGGTATAATTAATTAAAACAAATACACATTGTATAATTCTTCTAGTCGATTAGACCGGGATCATCTCAGACGCTTCCTAGAAAGCTCGCCCTACGAAATATTCCGACCGGGCTTCACAAGACTTTCGATTCCCTTCTACGCATCCATGGCAGAGGTTGAATTTGTAATCGAAGCCGTAAAGCTAGTCGCGCAATACGGATGGAAGCTTTTGCCGTTATACACTTTCAACCCCGAAACTGGAGAATTTCATCATCATGCAAACCACGTATGAATATCTGTCGTTGACTGTATCGTATCATGTCTGTTTGTATTAGTATATTTTTGTTTTCCCACATCATAAACATGTATTTGTAAGTGGTTTAGATACCTATAAGACTACGTGTCATACATATTATATATCATCAATGCTACTGCGAAGGATTATTACTGAATGTTAACTTGGAATCGAATATCGAATGATTTGTAGATGTTGCATCATCGAAAATGGCTTAGTTGGGCTTCCTTTGACTCAGATGGTATCCGGTGCAAGGAGCGTGTGAGAAATAATAGCGAAGACTGTGTGAATTATAAGGAATGCTTGGAACAAGCCAAAAATATCCTAACTAACGCACATAATGTGAGTACATTAAAATTATTAATTTCGTATTAATTATATTACAACTTCTAAAGTATAATATACTCTTACATAATTAATTCCTTTCGTACACATTATGTCATTAACTAACTATTTAATACATAACTAGTATTGCTAATTTGATTGATCGATTCCAGTAAAATCTATACCGTTTAAACTAGTGTGGTTATTTCTTTGGTTATTTATTTGCTTCCTATGCATTATTACAGATGAGTAAAAGAAGATCGTTACCCGATCAATCTCTTCTATTTGACGCCAAATATAACCGCTTTAAGTGGTTTTTGTTACCATCAGAAGCACAGTCATTAATAAATTATAGCGGAACCGGATCCTCTACTTCCAAAATTCAGAGTACCAAGCCTTTTGTAGTTAGAAAACATGAAATAATAACTGACGAAAACCAACTTTCAAATTCTAAGATTGACGACGGCTTCTCTGCCAGTCAGTTGAGTCTAAGTATGCAACTTTTGAAATCATGTTGGAGCCTGGACCATGCAATTAAAATTACTGCTAATAAAGTTGCAGATCATGAAAATCCAAATGAGAATAGTACGGGGAGTGAATTAAATGCTTCAAGTAACGAAAATGAAAGTGAAAATGAGTTTTTAGTGCACGGGACTACAGTAATCGGCCCATCTATATGTTTTTCTCAAGAAACTTGTGATAATGTCACACCTTCAATTTCTCATCTGTGTAGTGGTAATGACGAGCCAGTTCTTGATCCACGCTTATCCTTTGACATGGGAGACAACCATGTTATTAAAGATTCTCGAGAGGTTCGGGAAACTTGCCCTAGATACTCAAGACAAGATACTCTTAATGTTTCTGATGATGTTTACTTCCAGCCAATAAGTCTCTCTTCCCCTGTTAGTGAAATTATTTTACAATCTGAATCTACGGAACTCCAGAGTAAGAGTAATTCTGGGTTCAATTTAAATTCCCCTGTTCAGTATAACGGCTCGGAACAGATAGTTTCAGTTACACCTGACCCCATATGCTGTTCTACTGTTTCTCCAAGTGTAATGCAGTGTCAAGCTACTGGTTTGATCACTGAAATTAATTTTAGTCAGCCAATTTTAGCCCAAGCAGATTCTTTTCCTCAAAACGTCTCCTACGCGCCAACCAATAATGGTTTGGAATGTTTACAAACATCGTACCCAGTTGTGCAACCTCAGTGTCCTACTTACCAGGATGGCAACAATCATTGCGGGTATAGTACTTCTCCAGTTACATCCTACAATCCGTATTATGATCAGTCAGCGTCAAACTCTTTAGTGCAACAAATGAGTGCAGTCCCTGACTTAAATCAGTTTCAGCCATCTCAGCCAGTCGCAAGTATTTCCGCGAACAACTGTAATATGATATATTCGCCACAGCCAACTACACCTTACACTCCCTTGCCCACTCAAACTTGCATAACAAACGTAAATGAAACTTTGTGTTATAATAATGGAACTACAATGGAGTACGCCCCTTGTAACTGGGCAATGAATAATAATGCAATTCTTCCGATGAACAACCAGGGTTACGCATCTCCTCAACAATTAAATACCTTTCCCGGAGTAATACAACAAAGCGTGGATTATGGTTATCATGGGTCATACCCATCAACACCAATATCTCCGCAAATACCGTTTGGCTCTCCTACTCATGCAACAAACCAATTCACACAATCCACAACTTCGTCTCTTGAACATCAGCAGATGACTGAAGTTATGGAAACTGAACTAGTAAATGTGGCTATGAGACGAGTTACAAGCGAACTAGCTAATGAACTTAAGTCTGAAATTCGAGGGGTAATATCGCAGGTTGAACAAGGCATGGATCCTGAAGGAATACGAGAAAGGGCCAGTAGTTTTACAGCAAAAGATAGAACCCTTGATGGATTACGTACCCGTGCCCGGACGCTCAGTGGGCAAGTTTTAAATGGCAACTTGAAGAAAAATCTATCATGTAGAGATAATTCACTGTGTTCTACAAATGACGGTACTACATCTCGGAACGGCAGTTCCAGTTCGAGTACATCGTCTCAAGTTTCAGGCTCAAGAGAAAGCTCAGTTGACATGCAAATCCAATTAGAAAGTGCGGCAAGCAAAATGACGAGACCGTCAGATTTGCTTGTGCCCAAAGTTGAAGTAAATCATACATGCAATATTAGTCATACTAGTACAGGAAATGCTGAACTTCTAGCGCAAGCAAACGAAGATTGCAGTAGCAATGAAAAGGTCATTCCAGCTTTAGAAAGACTGAATTTAGCGGAAGTTGAGGCGGAAACTGGAGAAAAAAATTCGACTGGAGGAACTTCTAAGTGGCACTGCCCACCAAAGCACATATTAAAATCAACTCTAAAAGTAAGTTTAAGAGCACGAGTTTTTCGGTAGGTATTTGTTAATTGTTACTAAATCTGACTTATAACAGTTGAATTCGTGCACTAGGCCGACACTACATTTTAAATTACGATTATATTTGATTCATTTAAAAAGTTTGTTTTTGTCAGATATTTTCTTATGGACTAAGGTACTTATCGTTAGCTTATTTAAATGTCGTACAAGTGGTTGACCCGGACATTCCCCCCCGGACATTTTTCCACCAGTTTCACATCACTGAAGAATATGCATTAATGAATAAGTTCTAAATGAAGAATCAGCTTACGAATTTAGCATATTCTTGGGAACGTTTACAATTACATGAATTTTATGGATGGATACTCTCGTTTCTTATAGTGAAGTGATTTTGATGCTGGAAGGAAAATGTCAATACAATACCAGGGAAATTTGCAGGAATTGCTTGAATTTTGTAAAACTCAAAAAAGTTATCGGCTATTTCTGTCTGTAATGGCAATATTTAGTATCATTTATTTATGTAAATCAGGCTACACCAAATATCTACTGCATGGGTCGTCAGAAATTAAGCATGGCGACTAGTCCGAGATGAAGTTGTTCAGGAATATTTTATATTTTCACGTTTCAGAGTACGATGGTCAAAATATTTCAGAAGTAGATACAGTCGGTGGGATGAATAATAAATACTTTATACATTTAGTTTGCAAAATGTGATTTTTTAAATTTAGAAAACGAGCATACATTAATGCTTGTCTGATTACGAATTTTGACGGAAATCAAAATAAAATGCTTTCGAGTTAGGCCACTTCAGTTGAATTGGTAACCGTATAAAATTTATTGGAGTAGCCTTCACTTTTACGTATATACATACATCCTTTGCCCTCTGTAATTATACGTTTCAGAGTTATTTATTTACCTCAGTTTAACTTTTTAAATGTTCTAAAAGTGCTAGCTGGTAACATTTTATTAGCTATAATGCTTGTTCGGAAGTCCGTAGTCTGAAACTCATTCATCAGTAATAAGCTTACAACATTGCTTACACACTGCTCATTACTTA
>JAQFZE010002630.1:0-14155 GCA_034695245.1 Dicyrtomina saundersi | reverse complement strand
CTACTAGACTGTGCCTCGGGTCTTGACCTCCCGACACTGACTTTTGCTGGTCTTCCTCGCTTGGGTTTACCAGTTAGTGGAGTGTCTATGGCTGCATTGGGAAACGAGTGAAGGTTATTGTGAATCGCCAGCCCGAAAATATGCTTGCAAGTCAGTTTCTCGAGGTAGCACACGCATGTACACGAGGCGCATAGTATGGTATTTTTTGATTAGGGCGTTAAAGGTTGTATACAGTTGTATATAGTTGTATCCAAGATGTTGTAGCCCAGTTTTCATAGCTTCGAAGCAAAATTTGTAATCTTCTTCGGTCTCTCCACTACATATTCCAAGCCCACAGGGATGAAAAACTCGATTAGAGTCACTGACTCCCACGACAATCATGGGATACCCTTGAAAGTTTAATTTATACGTAGCATCGCATAACACACATGGTGTCATATTTGCTAATTTAAGGAGTAGTTTTTGACTTATGAATACATTATTCTAATGTTTAGGTTTGTCTGAAAAAAAAAAGAATAGGTAACTAATTTGCCTCTAAATAATTTACTGCAGGGAAAAATATGTAAATGCACTGAATGCAAATATTTATTTCTCTGAAGAAAGAAATTCGGCCGGCTCTGAACGTAATTAGCATATATCACTGAAGCACTAAATTACCACCCGCGGCCCGCTAAAAAGCCCAGTCCGCCCCTGGATACTGTAAACTGTAACGCATGCGACTTTAATGTAAAGCACGTACTGTTGTGTTTACAGTCTACAGCTAGTAAGAGTGAGTAAGAGTGAAATAAAAGTCAAGGAAATTTTTGGGTGCTTTTGTTATTTTCATTTATCTAATTTTAGGATGTCTGGTCGGTCACGTGTCCCCTTGTTATTGTTACTATTTCTTAAAGCCTGGAGCTAACATTATTATGTAGCTCCTAAATGCACTGCACTGACAAAGTTACAAATACTGAATGTTCCAGTAAGAAAATACAGAGTTAGCAGATTCAAGGTTGTGAGTGTGAGCTGACTTTCCCTATGTATTGCCTACCTATGTATTTGAAGACCGAAAATACCAGACTGTTAATAGTATTAAATTGTATACGTAGCTCCCCTAACCTACCCTAACAAAATAATTATAGCAATAGTACCGGCAACATAATAGAGCAAAGATGAAGGAAGAAATCTTGCCGGGAATGTTTCAAAATACCAGAAAAATTTATTTATTACCTATAATACCAATAACAACTTTGAAATTGAAACTACGATATATATGTATGAACTACAAGGATAAAGGTACTTACTATTCATTTTCGAAGTTTACAATCCTCAAAAATAAGCCAAGATTTAAATAAAAACCCACGAAAATAAACAAAATATTATGAACCAGCCCATTCATAAAAATTTAGAGTACCCATACCAGGAGGTCAGGACTATTAAAAATGCAATATATTTGTAGTAAGTAAGTACTGAAAAAAAAATTAGGCAAGTTCTTTCTTTTGTCCGTTACACATGTCAGTGCGTATGCAGAGGTACTTTAAATTTACAATGACACTATTGTAAATTGTAACTATTGTAAGTACCTACAACCTATGTAAAATCACAAAAAAGCAGAATACATCTGACACACCGACCGTCAGTCAGCTGACTGTGCCTTTTTATTAGATACAATTTTTTTTAAATTCATATTTTTGCTACATACTGATAATTGGACGTTATTCACAACCAGTAACGATTTTGTCCAGGCCTTTTGTTTTTAAAGGCAGGGACTACTGACTGGCTGACTTTTGATATCTGGTATGTCATATATGATAAAATGTCCCCTACGTCTTCCTGCCAGCCCTTGAATAAACTTTAACCGAAACCAACGACCGACTGTCGACGACGGGATAGACCGAAATGCACGAGGACGGGGACTGAATTCATTATTTTGATAGTACATATGTAGCATAGCATTGTAGTATTATAGGCATGGCGTGAAGAATGAAAAGATCCTTTGTGTGTAAGCAAGCGTGTATTATGTAAATAAGCTTACGCTACGCTGGACAGCTGTTCAATTACTTTTGATAGCTTTGTATTTATATTGTTTGAGATTTAATTCCGGTTTTACCAGTTCCAGATCCAAATGAATGCCTAATGCTAATATCACTAATATGTACATTCCAATTCCAATTTCAATTTCCCAGTCTCCATTGGAACGCTGGTATTATCCCTACTATAGGGAGCTCAAGAGCTCGACACTTTAACCTCCTCTGATGCTCTCATGGCCATTTACGATACCTTTTCTTGTTGATTACAGTTTTTCTTCCTTTTTCTGAACCTTTTGCTCCCTTCTTTGACATACGGTCATAGTCGCAGTACATACCTTGTACGTACACAACTTGTACATACATACAGTAGTATCCATGTAGTAATAAAGTTCTGAATTACAGATGATACGGGGTCCGTCCGACCGTGGTCTTATCCCCTATCGTAAGCATTAGTATCTGTTTCGGTATCGGCACAGGTTTCCTTTTTTCCAGTTTGATGAATTTCGTTGAACAAGTACAAATGTATATGTCTAGAAAAGTTAAGCATAAATCCAATGTGATTCAATGCTGCTACAGTACAGTCAGTCAGCTACACGAGCGGAGCGGACGGAAGGGGGATGTTATCGCTACCGTCTATACTCTATACGAACCACAAACTACAAAAGGCACATATCGTGTGTGAAGAACCAAAATAACCCATATCCAATTTAGACTAGAATCAAAATGAGCTATGTCATAAAAACAAAATGAGAAACATGAGTAAAATGTTAATTACAAATTGCGTGTTTTTGAAAAGTGTAAAATGTTCTATTTACATGTTTTTGAAAAGTGTAAAATGTTCTATTTATTTACATATTTTTGAAAAGCGTAAAATGTTCTATTTACATGTTTTTGAAAAGTGCAAAATGTTTTAAACTACATGTTTTTGAAAAACGTAAAATGTTGTATTTACATGTTGTTTAAAAGTGCAAAATGTTTTATTTACATGTTTTTGAAAAGCGTAAAATATTCTCTTTACATTTTTTTGAAAAGTGTAAAATGTTCTATTTACATATTTTTGAAAAGTGTAGAATTGTCTATTAACATGTTTTTGAAGTGTAAAATGTTCTATTTACATAATTTTGAAAAGTACAAAATGTTTTACTTATAAATGCTTTCAAGACATATGTATTTCAATATTTTTGTAGATAGTGGATACTGTTTTTAGCTACAGATGAATATGGGTCATTTTGATTCTTCACAAACGATATATATGTATGTAATTATGCATGTCGTCGTGGAATCGTGGAATCTCTTTTCGGCCTGATATAAGTCCAGCCAACTTTATAAAACTCGGGCCATTACGCTTCTACTTCTTAGCTAAAACAAAATGTATCTAGAATTTTAGACAATTTACTCACACACAATAATAATAGCTACAGCTACCCTACCACAACCAAAGTGTCTAAAGTCAAGAAACAGAAACAAAGAAACGAACCCGGCATTTAATTGATTGCCTATGTAGAAGATCCAGACATATGGCATAAATAATATAATTACACCTACAGATACAGACTACCTACATGACATGGCTCCGTGCATATATTGCTTCAACGATACGCATAGATATTCATAGCACTTTACACATTTTAAGGGAAAAGTGTCATGAATACGAAACGAAGTAATTAAACATTAGAATAGATATCTAAAGAATGAGAGAAGTGGGGGGGGGGGGACCGAAACAGGGAACCTTTACAAATTTGTAGTAACGTAAGTCGTGCATGACCCTGAATTGAAGATAAAACACAACTTTTAGGAAGTTTGAAATTGGATTCTTGATGGGGCGAAATTGAATATATTTATAATTTAGACTATATCGACTATATACCGAATACCGATACCGATACCGACACCGAGATACGAGATACGGGATATCCACATTATATTATTATATAAGAAGTAAAAATAAAGCCAGTGCTAAGTGATCAGTGAAGTGCGAGTGCCATGCGAGAATACTGCCAGTGCTTTAGATTCAGACGGTTTAGACTTTTGTTGGATAGGTAATTTAGAATTTAGGGCCTGAGCCGAGAGAGAGGCCCAATGTAGTGTAAAGAAATCTTCTCCTCTTCAGTATTCGGTTGAAGCCAGACTCGAAAGGACCTCAGCGAATCACCCTCTGGACGAACCGTACAATATTTTCAGTTCTATTTCTACTCAGTCCGTGAAAATAAAAACAAAAAATATTGTAAAAATAAAAAACACGAATCTGCGTACACATTTTTGTATGTTATACAGCAACTGAAAATTACACTGTGAATTTGTGAACTGAAGTGCTAATAACACAGTAAAGTACATGTATATCGTTAGACTGTTGTAAAACTAAAATATTATTAAGACTGCCAATAACTTCAAGGAAATAAAGTCTGAGTCGTGACTTCAGTTAGTACAATTTAGTACGAGTTCTACGTGCACTAAATCCAGATTAAGATGCAACCTACTTACATACTACGGCCCATCCACTAACTGACTAGTGATTACAACAGAATTCAAAGCTTAGCCAATGTGTTTAATTTAGAACCAAAATGGAAGTTAATACAACTAATTTCGAAAACTTTATATCTCCAAATTCGACACTATCAACCCCAATAATATCCCTACCAGTACCAGTAATAGTAATAAATAATACTAGTCCAGCACCAGTACCAGTACCAGTACCAGAATCTGTAGAAGAGTCTCCACGAGTTCGTCGAGTTCGAGTTCCAAATCATTCAAAACTATACTTTTGCAAATTCTGTCTTAAATACACTACCCATTCAAAGGGGACCCTAAATAACCATTTAAATCGATGCCTTGTCAAAGTATTAAAGAATCGTTCAAAAAATGGAAATGGAGATGGTAGTTCAATGTTAGGAGGATTCGAGTCGGATTTACTTGAAAAATTCTCGTTATTATCAAAGAAGCCAAAGAAGTCTACACGTGGAGAATCCCCGCTCCCGCCAACTTTGGATTTAGAAGGCTACACAGATTCCGATTCCGACTGCTACAGTTTTTCATCCGAAAAAGCTGGACCAAGTAATAGCAATCGAAGTTTTAGTCACTTTAAGAGGCCTTCGCCTTATTCTTCTTCTAATTCAAAGTCCAAATTTCCCATTCAGTCAATTTCAAAAGAATGGCAAATTATACCCTCGTTACCGTCTCCGTTTCATGAGTCGTCAGCATCTTCATCCCCGTCTTCAATCTCATCGTCACCGTCACAGTCACCGTCGTGGGGATTGGGATTAAGTACTGATTTTCTATCACCATCAATTGAAAGTCCTTCAGTTAGTAGTAGTAATAATGTTCATCAACCTCCAATTAAGTTAAAATTACAAATTAAACCCCCAGTTCTCGCACCTGAGCCATGTATAAATAATATTCGTGCACTTCAACTTCCTCCCCCCGTGGCGACTGTGCGACCGATATCACGAACTACGTCTGAGACAATAAGTAATAAGGTTCCATTTTCAAATAATACATTTAAAAAATACAAAAATAAAAGGAAACGTAAAGAAAATACCAAGTATAAATATAGGAGAAGCTACGAATGTGACATCGATAATTGCAAATTTACTACAGCCTACTTAACAAATTTGAAAACCCACAAACGGAGGCACACGGGGGAGAGACCGTACAACTGTAGTGTGTGCCCATACAGAGCCGCAATTATTGGTAGTATCAAAATTCACGAACGTGCTACACATAAATTCGGAGATAAAATATTTGAGTGTAGACTGTGTCAATTTAAACCGCCTTTATCTGCAGAGAAGAAATGGATGGAATTAAAATGTCATTTGGCGGAGATACATCGCTTGACGCCAGCTGAATATTACCAGTTGAAAACTTCAAGTTCAAGACTCAAGTTAAAGTCGAAATCAAAGGCAACATCAAACCCGGTAGTACCCTTAGTACTAGCAGATCCGGTACCAGTTGAAGCATCACTAACGGAACCGGAACCGGACGGGAGTCTTCAAGCTGAAGTTGCGAAAATAGGGGAAGGCCAACGAGTAGAGTCAATTTATAGAGGGGACGAAGAAACCATCATCATGACAGAATTTGAAAGATCAGCAGGTTCAAACTTACAAAGTAGTGGTAGTTTTCAGCAAAGCCAAACTATTCCAGCAGTTGCCGGACGAGGGCTACGGGATCCACCGGTTTTCAACTGGGTAGCCGAACCGCCTGCTGATACAGACTCACTCTACTTTGTTTGTGCATTATGTGACTTACAAATTGAAAGTTTGGATGATTGCTACAACCATTCAGCGGCTCATAATGCTAATTCCAACAACGCTAGATGAACGAAGTGATGTACCGTTTGCATCGATCGTACAAAAATGTAAAATTGTGAGTTACATTCAATGTCAAATGTCAGTCTATTTAATTTATGTCCGTCAGCCCGTAATCCCATATTTCAAATTTAAATGAATATTGATCAAGTGCTAAAAAATGCTTTTACTATAAAAAGATCGAATTTAATAAGCATATGCTTTATTTGTGTTTAGGATTACTTTTGGACATAAGAAAATCCGTTGAAATGGAACTGAGTGGACCGAAGATGAAGACTGAAATTTTGAATCAAAACCTTGAAAGAGACACAGCAAAAGCAGAGCCAACTGCAACCGGAAATAAATTTAATTTAAATCGATTAAAGCACTGCCTAAGTATACACTAAACATGCAATATTTTTGTAAATTCTTACTTATTATTAGTGGCAATAATAATAATTTTAATGCAAGTGAGAACAGTATAAAATATATATTCATAGATTAGATATAAATAAGTAGTAAAAAATTGTCATATTTTTAAATCGAGATAGCTGGGCAGGGCAGGGGCAGTGGGTCCAAACAATTTCATGTCCCAAGCCACCAAGTACACACTGTATATGGATTGGATTGGATTGGTCCAGCTATCTCCACTTAAAAATTCGACAACATGTTTAACGAAAGTTGTATTTATAATGTAGAATTAAAGTCGCGCTTTTTATATGTAAGATGTAGGCAGTATTTTAAATTCGATTCAGTTAATATGCAGTAATGTGCTAAAAATATTTTTTGTATTATTAGTTATGTAATTATATATAGATCTGTGAATAATTATATAACTGTGATAAATACTACTACAGATAAGACTTCAAAAATGAAAGCGCCTTCAAAAAAATAACTTTGACTTCGTATAGTGTTTGAATGTATGTAATATGTAAAATGTATATCTTCGAATAACTCCGTCGGGAGTCACGTCAACTTAGCCGCAATCCCGGGACCGATTAGAAACCCGGGAAGTATTACAAGAAATATGGTACTTTAAAAGCGAATGAAATGTTGTAATTGACACAATTTAATATGAAGTGTAGTAGTCTCTTGCTATGCAGTACAGTACTTAAAAAATTGAGCTATTATTCTGAAAGATAGCTATGTATTAATTAGACATATTTACTTACTTAATTCTACTATTCTGTACATATATCTTTCAGTTCAAAAAGGTATGTTCCAATACTAAATACATAATACGTGCCAAATTATTCTCAAAAGAATATTATTAGTTAATTGTTTATTGGAAATGATATTTGAATTTGACTTTGGTTATTGTACTGCAGTCAAATCAAGATGTTTACCCTTCCAGTACTATTATGATAGTTTAACAGTTTAATTATAAATATAATGTGAAATATGATAGGTAAAGTTATAGTTCGTGATTGCTTTTATTATTTTTGTAAGAGGCGGTTCACATATTACTGATATTACGTACTTTAGGTTAGCACAGTATTTTATTTTATTATTTTACCCACCTACCGTATTTTCTCTGATAGTACGACCCGCGTACTATCAAAACTCGAGCCTCGACCCCCCGCGTATAATTAGAGACCCGCGCACTGGCATTTAATAGTGTGTTAAATAGACCCGCGTACTATCCAAACTGAGGCGGCTACCCCCCGCGTACTATTAGAGACCCGCGCATTATTAGAGACCCGCGTACTATTAGAGAAAATACGGTACTTACCCTTACCATTAATGTTGAAACGGAACCCCTAGTTACTGATAACGTAATTTGTGAATGGTCAACTGCCAACGGTTGGAGTTATAAAAAATAGTATTTTTCCAGCTAATGTTTTTGCTTCCTGCACTTACTACATATATGAATTAACTTGTCGTTATAATTTATTATCGGTGTCTGATTTCTCGTCTTACTGATAGTGAGTATTTTTTTATTGATAAGAATGATTTATTTTATTATTTTTCGTGTTCAAGTCTTCAACTGTATTCTTTAAGATATGTAGAGTAGAATAGGCAGCAGAGTTAAATGTAGTACCTAGTAAATAGTTGAATCGTAGCTTCTTTCTAATATTAGAATTGAAATTTGAAACTCTGAACTTCAGAATTAAGATTCAAAGTTGTTGTACGATAAAAATTACTCACCCAGCACTACAACACTGCAATTCTATGAAACTACCAACAACACCTGTTGGGCTTAAAATGTAGGAGTAACAGAAAATTCCACATTCAGAGCGAACTGCGGCAGCCAAAATTGATTGTGTTTAAACCAAAGAAACCTACGATGCGATGATGGCAATGACGATTATTCCTACAATAAAATATTTTATTATAAATCCTGTAGGTAGATACGTATTATGACTATGACCGATTTGTAATGTTTAACTATTTTGTAACCACTAATTAAGACAATTACATTTACACTTACACTCTTTTTCGCATTACAAAGAATATGTAATGTATTTGTGTGTCACTGAAACATACTGTAATTTCTTAATTTATAGAGTTGAATCGGAAATTGTAATGTAATTCTTTATGTGAAAAATATAGACACCAATTAAGACGAACAATTATGTTTATTAACCAATGCAGTGCAGTGGGATAAATTGAAATTATTCAAAATTTTACGGTACCTTCAAATCAAATAGCATTTTGCATTAGCCCCTACAATGTCCATGGGAAAAAGAAACCGTACGGGTTAAGTTTTGTGTCTCATTGCAGTGAAACAAAATTAAAGTCAACTTATCGTTAGTCAGCATATATTCTACATGCATATATCTGCCTGTACTTTTAGCTCCTGGTGACGCAATGTAAGTAATTTTTATTATGACAGCTGACACCTAAGCCTAAAAATACACGTATGTAATTACCATAAATCATCTAATACAACGACCCGCGTTGTAATAAATTTTGGAGGTTAACCACTCGCATTATATTAGAGACCCTTGTTGTATTTTTGTATTAGAGGATTTACGGTACACACCGAAATAACACTATGCTATGTGATAATTTAAATTTAGTACACCAGCTTTGTCAGAACTTCAGAGCTCGTTTAGGTTTATTACGCTGTATTTTAGGTTTTGGTTTCATGTTTCGCTTATTCGACAGCGTTGAGGTATATTTATCGTATTGCTTCTTCTTCCAGAGATCCAGCTTTTTGAAAAGAAAAAAAATTAAGTGCAATGTAATGAGGCTGAACCTATGGGAAGAATCTAAATGAAGCTTAAGGCATAATGCTAAACCAACTGGAACGGTAAGACACGCACAATTTGTAAGGTTCTTATTGTTATGTAGTGCTGTCGAATTTCATCTCAAGTTTCTACCTCCTTTTTTGTCTTTTGTTGATTGATGTAAAGTAAAAGTTTCCCACAACATTTCTATGACCAAGAAAGAAAAAGTAATCTGAGTCTCGACATAGACGAACACGTCGACTAAAATCCTTAAGCCTTTTAACCTTCATACTTATGATTAGCTTTTGGTCTATTTTTCAACCCACATATAGCATCATTCACTATTTAGTACATGAGTAAGGAGTCGTCCGTAAATGACGTCATCGAAATATCTTTTTTTTATGGACCCTTCTGTCATCTGCTTAGCCATAGCATATAAATGGCTATATTTAATATGGCATGTCATCATAGTAGCCAAGTGGACCCATTTATCATACACATGACGTCATTTACGGACGATCTCTGATTACTTGTAAAAAATCATAAATTTATATCTTTAGGTTCTATTGTATATAGTGCTGGTATTATTGTCGAAAATAATGTCAGCCTGTGCATACAGACTGGTGCGATCAACCGCCTCTTAAACCATATATAATGCAAATAAGACAAATATAATGGGAGTTGATCCAGGTCTAAGCCATGCCATAAGGTTCTAAACTCATGAACCATGTTTTTACTAATTTATATGATTTAAATGCTAAAATATTTCAACATTCATTGTACTACATAAAAGTATTGATTTATTTAGTATTCAAAATATTTCGAAACTGTCAATAAGGGATGACAAAAGGACCACATGTGGTGAGTTGTTATATTAATGCAATAATATTTTGCATTTTTAAATGCAACTTTATTTTTAACCGACAACTTCCCTCCTGCATTTATGTGCTGTTTTGTGCTCAGCCTCGGCTGCATTTTTGCATTACAACTTCAACTAATTCTGTGCAAAAACGTATTGATTTCAAAATTTACACGAAGAGAATAATTCATATCAAGAATATAAATGTTTTCTGCGAGTTCCTTTCCATTGATTTTAGTTATTTGATTTCCCTTCCTACAAATAAAGTATAAATACTATAACTTGAAGCTGAAAAATATTAACTAATAAAATTCATCAAACATCGAAGAGTTGAAGTTGTAGTTCATACAATATTTTGTTTGAGCAGAATACTTCCGTGCAAAATACTTTCAGTAAAGAACAGAATAAAAATATAAGTGCTAACTTAAGAAATATTTTTTCGTGTTCAATTTTAGAATATTACTCGTTGCAAAAATATTACAGAATTTAAGTCTTTCATTTCTTAAAAATGACGAGATTTTTTAGGCTCCTTGCATTGCTGTCCTGCATAGCAATAGTTGCGTCTACACCTTCTTACGACACCGACAGCCTAGTATGTAGGCCATTTAATAATTACTATGTGCCCTTACAAATTACAACACCTTCTACGAATGCAAAGAATTGAACTGGACGAAAAAATTACATACATAATATAGTCTGTGAAGAACCAAAATGTTCCATATCCATTTGTAGCTAAAAACAATATCCACTATCTACAAAAATATTGAAAAATGTCTTGAAAGTAACTAAATAGAACATTTTAAACTTTTCAAAAACATGTTATTAGAACATTTTACACTTTTCAAAACTATGTAAATAGAACATTTTGCACTTTTCAAAACTATGTAAATAGAACATGTTACACTTTTCAAAAACGTGTAAATATAACATTTTACACTGTTCAAAAACTCTTAATTAACATTTGACGTATTTTTCACATTTTGTTTTTATGATATAGCTCATTTTGATTGTAGCTTAAATTGGATATGGGTCATTTTGGTTCTTCACAGACCATATAGCTATTTGAAAAAACTAAAAATATTCATAAAAAAAATAATTATTTACAGGCGGCTGATGATGCAGTGGAAGAAACAAGGCAACTTGGAGTGATGAATCTGGGACCTGTTACTCCGGATGCAGGAGCATCTACTCCAGATGCAAAAGCACCACCAGCAGTTGTTGGAGCAGTACCAAATGCAGCGGCGCCACCCGATGATGCAACAACTACAACTACTACAGAAATGCCTATGGAGTTACAGGTGATGCAATAATTATTTTCTCATCATCATCAATCACTGACCCACTGTGACCGCCGTCTGATGCACTTACTTTTTTGTCTTCTTGTTCTTCTTTTTTGTGTACATCATCATCAATCATCAAGATCTGAAAATAAAACTAACATTAGTCTAAGCAAAACTGAATCGTCTTTTTGATGATAAATATCTTATGCATTAAATTAATAAATTTTTCATGTATTCAAATTTTGAATTGTTATTTTTCGTTTGTAAAGTTTAGTAATAAAATTCTATTAAAACACTGTCTGACTAAAAGTAGTAACTTTTTTAACTTCATACAGTTAAATGTTCATACGACGGAATCATATCGTCTGTGAAAAACCAAAACGACCCATATCCATTTTTAGCTAAAAACAATATCCACTATCTACAAAAATATTGAAATATGTCTTTGAGAGAATTTAAATACAACATCTTGCACTTTTCAAAAACATGTAAAAAGATCATTTCACAATTTTCAAAAACATGCAAATAAAACATTTTACACTTTTCAAAAACTTGCAAACAGAATATTTTATACTTTTCAAAAACATGAAAATAGAACATTTTACACTTTTCTCAAACTGCTAATAACATTCTACGCATGTTTCTCATTTTTTTTTATGACATAGCTCATTTTGATTGTATCTTAACTTGGATATGGGTCATTTTGGTTCTTCACAGTGTAGCTGAATTTGCATTGTAGAATACTGCATACCTGCTGATTGTGAGTGCAGGTGAATAGGTAAATTCAGAAAACTCGAAAATTATACATAAGTACCTACCTACTTATACATACTTACGTGCCTAATTTTATTTCGCTTAACGATAGCATAAAGCCGGAGAAAGTGGACAGAAATGTTACCAAGTGGCAATATTCCTGGCAATGTTTCCAAATTTCAGGACACATACTTAATACTCTCAGCCTCTCAGCAGCTTCATCGTCAGTACAAAGTTCATTAATCAGCCGCCTTCTAACTAAATGAATTACTTACATACTTCACGTTGCTAAAAATAACCTTTGAAACCAGGACAGGGTTACCTAATATAAGTACATATATTATTTGTGTATTGCTTACTGGTATTTTACATGAAGGTTAAAGGCTCGTACTACTGGATCCATTTGGCATTTTACGCACATACATTATTTGGAATATTTAAAAGGGATGGATCATTGCCATTTTATTATTCCCAAACGCAAATTAAACATTTTAGGTTTGATATTATATTTGCATTGAACTTTTAAAAACTGTCAAAAGTGCCTGTCTCGCAGAAGCAGCAGCTCTGGCTCTATTGAATGCCGCATTCAGGAAGTGTGCTCATCGTGCTGCAACTGTGGCGACTTGGCGATGCAAAACAGTGCTATGATAATAATAAGTATAATATTTTTTGAAGTTATTCAGCCTGTAAACTGTAGCTATGTGCAGGTATATGGAAACAAATTGTCTGTATAACTTATTTGAATTACGAGTAATTGCATTCAAATGTAAATATTTGCTCAGCTGTTGCTATTTGCTATACAGCAAATGAAAATAATACTCTAGTCTCTATGTAGTTCTATGTAGTTAGTTATTAAATATTATGCGGCCTCGTAAACATATCATTTATGCACATGAAATTTCACAAAAATATTGACTGGACTTGATTGAATATTTTTTATGCAAATATTTTAAAACACGATTTCATTATATGCTCAATGAGCTAAAGCTCCGCATTTAAAAAACATTAGATTTCGGCAAACTTTAGATTCCTGTTGCGGGCCGTGCCGTGAACAAAAGAAACACATGTTATTGAGTTAGCAATGAATGTAGTTTAAGCTTTACCTTCAAAATTGTATACCCACTCATTTTGCCTTCTTTAATTTCCCGTTATTATTTCCTTATTATTTCCACGAGCATATAGCAATCATCCAAATTCAAAAGCTACATTATTGTCAACTGAGCTAGTGTATAAAATTGAAAAAACATACATCTTAATCTTACATCATCACTATCGGGCATCGGGCAGTTTCGCTTCCTTCCTGGATTTGTAGCACCCAATTCTGCGCCTAAATTTTTTGTACCCGTCCCAGAAGGCGTGCCTTTGGATCCATGCAGGCATGAAATAAAAAAAAATATTTTAAAATTTGAATGGTTACAAGCAGGTGCATTTTTGTTAATTCTAAATGTAATCAATAATTTAAAAGGAGCTATTTACAAAAACTAGAGTAAAATGTTAATGGCGAGTTTTAAAGAAATAGAAAAAATATTCTATAACAATGTTTTTAGCAATTATTTCAAATTATCTATTTTAGGTATACATTCTTTTGAAAAGTGCAAAATGTTCTATATTTACTTGCTTTTAAAAGTGCAAAATGTTCGGTATTTACTTGCTTTTAAAAGTGTAAAATGTTCTATATTTACTTGCTTTTAAAAGTGCCAAATTTTCTATATTTACTTGCTTTTAAAAGTGCAAAATGTTCTATATTTACTTGCTTTTAAAAGTGCAAAATGTTCGGTATTTACTTGCTTTTAAAAGTGTA
>JAQFZE010002629.1:0-14160 GCA_034695245.1 Dicyrtomina saundersi | reverse complement strand
GAATCAATTTTACGGTCACCACAGGCATGGTACTGCCAATTTAATCATCTTAAAGTGTTAACTGTTCATTTATCTTTAATTTGCGCCTATAAACCTCATATTGGAAATCAAGCCAATTAAGAATACGTATGATTTTCCATTGGTTATTTCACTCTTGCTCCACCACGGGGTGTACTTTTGCAAAAGGCTCATTAACGATTTGCTGATGGTGATTCTAATATGTACTGGTAGTGTATGACAAAAGCTGACACGTCAAGGGATTATCCGTAAATGATGTTATTCAAACATCCCAATTTCTAAGACCCTAAGTATGCATGACCTCGTGTTTTCAGCTTAACTATTGCGTAAACGGCTATATTTATCATACCGCGTCGTCAATATCGTTCTAGACTCATTAATCCCACGAACGACGTCATTTACGGACGATCTCCAGGACTAAGCGGAAAACGGAACCGCCAAGGATTTCTAATATTTCCATTTATGTTAAACCTAAACCGAAACCGATTTTTATTTTAGCTGATGAGGGTAAGTCTATTAAAAAAATATGGCACCCCATGTTAACAATACCCATTTACGCAATGTGTTAGAGGATGAAAAAATAGGGTGGATGAGTCCCAATTTATTTGGTTTTGAAGCGTCGCGATTTGTGTGCGGCCCCTAGCGCTTAGCAGTGATCAAAAATAAACTTTAAAATTAAGTTTAACAACTTTTGCGCAAAAATCCACAATTTTTTATTTCACAAAGCTAAAGCTAACCTACTATATGGTATAATTTTTAATAAAAATACCAGACGCACTATTTTATACTTTTTCAGGTTATCACAACCTGAAGATTTTACATTTAAACACATATCAGATAAAAGTTAAAGCTGTTCAATTTTCTGCCGCATATGAGTTAGAAAAGTTAGTAACATTAATTCTTTCCAAAAAATAAAAGTGCTAAATACTATTACTACCAACGGTCTTCATTACTAATATTCACTTGGATTCTTGATCATATTATTACAATGTACAAAAATTCAAAAGATTGTATGCCCTTTTTGATTTTTAGATGTCAGTCAGAACTTTTAGCATGGCTGGCTGGAGTACTTACTACAAATTGCTCTTTGATGTGTTGTTATCTCGATCATTTATTTCTCCCGATGCTGCCTACAAGCCTACAGGACGACGATGCTCCACCTCGGGCGGACTTAGGGTTATAAACGTCGACAGCCATGAGGGGTAGGATGACGGTGGGGGAGGCGATTGTTGGTGAGGTTACATTGGAGTAACAAAATGGGGCAAACAATACCATTCTATTGAGTCCTAAACAATGTTAATTTAAATGGTACGCTGTCAATAACCGCAATTGACTTATATAATATGGTATAAGCGTGCACAATTCCTGATACTATTTCGTCATATAAATCGAAGAATAAATCAAGGCATGCAAATGCTGAAAAACAAATCATTCACAATTCAGGCAGTCCATTTGTTACAATTGCTTAGTTTATGCAAAAAATGCCATGCTTCATCCTTTATAAACAACGCGTAAGAACGTCACAGCAATTTCGATCCTGATTTTAGTTTAACTGGCGCGCTAATTAAATAACTAATAAATATAAACATGAGAATCACCGTGAACTGTGAACCAGACCAAGCCTGTGAACACGCTAAATGAAAGGCCATAGATTAGCATCTTGGAGGCTCAAACTCAAAACATAAATAACTAAGTTTATTTTTGCTTTCGATACGATCTACAGTTAACAAACAAAGGCTAAAACAAACCAGATTAAAAAAATCCTCGGAACCTTAACCCTTAAGCCAAACGTCTGCTTGACAACTCAAAAATTAAAGTTAAGAACAGAAATTACATGGAAAAATTAAAAACTGTGATCTACGCAGTCATTACAATGCAATGTGAGATACCTAACTTCAACAAAAATACTGGAATCCAGGAACTTATAAAACACATTTTCCGCGTGGGGCATCCTAATGATGCGCAAAATCCGACTACATATAACATACTTACATGCTAAAATAAATTGTATTTCATCTCAAAATAACATGAATACATCAGAATATTAAAAAAAAATAAGAAATTTCAGAAGGAGGAAGAACATGAAGTAGAAATTTAATTTGCAGCTTCCTTACGATAGCAGAAACGTTTGTGTTCTTTCACCCAGTGAACCTGTTGACATGCTATGGAACAATACGCTGTATTCCAGCAACAATGATAAATTGCTTCACGCTCGCAACTGAAGCACTGAAAAATAAAACAGTAAAAATAATTACCTATTACGCATAATTCTGATACATATTTATAATTATTTTTATATCATATACATGTAATTACCGATTATAATTTTTGAAATGCAAAAGTACTGACCCACTGTTTTTTCTTGAGCGATAAAATTTCCTGAGCGTGAAGTTCCTTGATCGATGCCAAATGCTTGGCAAAGCATTCCTTAATTACTTCCTCACGAACACTAAATCCACCGCTATTAGTTTTAACGTAGACATTTCTACTGCCACTACTTTCATTAACCGACGACAAAACAGCCTTTTCAGAGACTGATTTCTTACCCTTATTCGAGAAATACGCATCCCCACTCAAAGAATCTGCTACACTCAGTTCTTGAAGCTTATTTAAAAATGAGACATCCTCAGCATCAACGACGGAAGTGATGTTGTAAGAGACAGCTTTCGATAGGCCTTGGGAACCTTCCTATAACATGTGTTGTTGTAAAGTACAATTCAAAAAAGAATCAAAGAAAGAAGCAAATTAGTTTCCTTGCACCTTTTCATAAATACAAGACAAAATCCTTCGTTAACAATACTGACACAGTTTTGCTTTTAAAGAAACTTGGAAGGTAACGGATCTGCGTCTAGTGAAGAATGGAAGTAAACGGATGTGATCCTTCACGGGCGACACAAGAAATAAAACATTTTCTAATATTATGTTCCAATTCCAAATATGACCTACACGATCTACCTGTATATTTTGCATCTTTTGAGGCTGAAAACCAGCGAGAGCAGCCTTGTCTTTCTGTAGCTGATCAATCCCAGAGTACACTCTGAATCCGTGAACAAGAGTTTCAAAGTCCACTCGATACTCTTCTAGGCTGGTGTATCTGACCCAGAAACAAACGAGAGAGGTAAGAACTCTGAATATTTTGTTGGTACTGAATGTAGAATTTGAAATGACTTAAGCTTTGTACTAAATTTAAGTTCATTCTTACTTTCCGGTAGAAGCTTTTTCCACTATCTGCGTAATGTCAATGTGGAAGTACACAAGATAATCGTATTTCCACCTTTCCTTTGCATCGCGACCTGATACAGCAGCCCATGTTTCTCCATACAATTCTTCCATAAAGGGAATAACCTTGAACAAATAGTCACAACTCAAATTAAAATGATCTATTTGACTTTATTGCTTCATTCACCCAGTGGACACACCTGTCCAAGCCAAATAGTATATACATATATGATTATTTACTAATTTAAAAATTAAAATTTCACTCACCAAATCTTTAATTTCGGTGAAAAAAGGTTGAAGCAAAGCGTTAATGTGTATTCCGCTTGTGTTCAGCGATTTCGAACTTGGCATCGTTGCCATAATCTACAATGGTAAATGAAAGATTAAAACATCGTTAATTAAATAAGAGTAGCACAATTTTGTACCCTTACATGGCATGGAGGACAAACAAATAAGGGGTCCTTCTGAGGTTTTCTATCCTCAGGTAAGCAGTCAAAGTGAAAAATACGAGGGCAGTCCTCGCAGGCCACAACAGGTCCTCCACCCCCCAGGTGACAATGAAAACAATACCAGTCATGATCTCCTTTTGAGAATTTAGGATCTACCACAAAATACATATTCAGAGTGTTGGATTCCAGATTTTACAAATTCAAAATTTTTGTTGTTAATAATGGAACGACAAGTTAATTATATCATAGGTACCTGGAAGCTTGTACACTTTTTTTTCTTGACGATTTTGTGTTTGGATAACCTCTGACACAACAAGTTGATCCCTTACAGCCAATTCAAGTTCTCTGCTCATCTCATCTGCACAATAAATACAACAAACAATATTGGTATATAACTATCAACCTATCGTCACCTAATATCAATCTGTCCATGTTTATTGCGACAATCATGCATTTACTGAAACATTCACTGACCGCTGGTTTACTGTCGTATACCACGACTTATCACAATAATAATACCACCTATGACCTACCACAAACAACAAACTTATAGCGCCCTGACAATAAAATGATGACACATTGATACATACAAGATGATGAATACGAAAATCTTACCTCGCGGTAATCTGTGTGCTTTTGTAAGGATTTTCATAAGCCGCTTATAGTCAACTGGTCTTTGGTTTTCTGAGCTGGCTCTGGCAATGCCATCCCAAATCTGATGAACCCGAAGAGGCAATGCTAATCGTCTGGTCGACGTCATTTCTACGGACATTTAAACATCAAATTAAACTATGCATGCAATAATGCAATTCTACTAGGAATGTAATATCTAAAAAATCAAAGGAATATTGAAATCACTTTTAGTTAATTGCGTAGAATGATCGGCTGTGATAGATGTTACCGCAACGCCGCAACCACTCTTCTTTTTCAGTTGAATGTTAAATGAATAAATATGCGAAACTCGGAAACTCACTAGCATAGCAACTAGTCAATAAAGAAGAACTGTGATAAAAGTAACAGCAGTCAGCAGTAAAATAAATTGAAAAATAATCACTAACAACTAAAAAAGTATAAATATGACTCGCACGCACACAAATGGAGTTGATTAATAGAGATATCCAATTTTATTTTAGTTGGTAGTTTAAAATAGATGACGGAATCACCACGGCTTTTCCTTTCTGCTGTTCAGATTCTAATAATTAACGATATGGTAGTATATTATTATGTAGTACTGGTAAGCTGACACGTAAGGGGGTTATCCGTAAATAATGTTATACAAATATCCCCATTTCTAAAAGACCCTATGACCTCGTGTCTTCAGCTTAACTATTGCGTAAATGGCTATATTTAACATAGCACGTCATCATTATCGTTGTAGACCCATTGACCCTACGTAGGACGTCATTTACGGACGATCTCCAGGGCTAAACGGAAAACTTAGCCGCCAAGAATATCTAATAATCCATCCATTTATATTTATGTTAAAGCTAATACCGAATTTTATTTTTATTATTATAAATTTTATTCATTTATAATTTTTAAGCCAACATTCCAACGCTGACCAGGATGACAATGATGATGACATGGGGAATCAACAGGCACAATGTAAACTAACCACTATCACCAAAACAAGTAGTACTAAATAACGTAACATAACGGTAACCTTAATTTTGTTCCCATCAATTATAGTGTTAATTCCAAAGGCCGGCCCCTATTCTATAACATAGAAAAACATAGGCAATAGGCAGGCAGGGAAATAGTTTTAAGAAAAAATAGACAAGGCGATAGACAGGGAAATCAAAAGTTCAAATTATAGCGTAAGCTAGGTAGGCAATGAACAAATTCAGCTTGACTGGGAGGCAGAAAAATTTCATGATAGGCATTGTCTCGATTTTGAGGAGGAGAATAAACATGTGTTTTATGATTAAAAACAATTAACAAATAAATTAACATAACAATAAAATAATGGAATAAAATTAATTTTTTGTGTTATTTAAAAGTAATTTGCTGGCTGCAGAAGAGTTCAGATGTATAAAAAAAAGACAGCTATAATTATAAAAAAATTGCCGTATATAATAATAGTCATCATCTCAAATCTCAAGGCACCAGCTACTTAATCGCACGTAACCCAGACATAATCTCTATTTCAGACTTAAACACACTATTTGTTTGCATACTCTGCTGTTCTATACTTTCATTTAATAATCAATTACTACTTACGAAAAACTATAAAACTAATGTAGTACTTAATTATTTAATTTTAGTATGCTATTAATTCCACACTTTCATTATACTTTTTATGCTAACAATATATTTTTGACATTTTCATAACTATAGTAGGGATGTAGGTCACCAAAACAACAAGAAACGCAGCTTTATATAGAAGAAATTTAATTTTGAAAAAAAAGGTAGGTTCATATTCTTCCAACTTTATTCGCCTATACCTATATCATACACATATGTATGCTATACTATTTAGTTGTCTCAAATGCAAATTTTAGCCATAATACATGAATATTAAATAAATAGGAAGCAAGCCAGTCTGCAGCCTGTGGCGGATTTTGGAAGAAAACTCGTTTCAGGGATTGATATACGTATTTTATTAGTCATACCACATTATATTGTGTATGGTTATGGGCTTGAGTACAGAGGATGCAGTTTTTTTATTTCTGAGAAAGTTATCACGCGTAGCTTTAAGAAACAGGCGGTTTTTATATGCTAAATCAAAATCCCAATACTTTAGTTAAAACATGTATTGCGTCATTTTGCACCCCTATTGCCCCTATATCATTTCCAAGTTGTCCACGAACGCAAAGTAAATTCCCAGAATTTAGTGCAGTAAACTGCAGATCAAAAACTATAGTAGTGATACTAACATATCGACCTTAAAGATCTTGTAATTACTGAAATCAGTGCTGAAATGGTCATGGCCATGGCAAAAGTATTCAACTCATCCTTACAGCCACAATTCACACTCTTGTCACAGTTACAAGCATAGGAGAATAATTGTTGATTTTGTGAAAGGACCATCTTATTAGGGCATACGCACAAATAACCAATAATAATAATTATTATTGTACTTCCAAACGCCTTTTACATTCAAGGTATTATTTAAGGTAAGCTAATTATTTTTTACATGTGTGCCTACATATGAAGAGTTTTTTGGCAAAACGGGATAAGTCCATTTTTTTCAAAAATGAGAATTTTTGTTCTATTCAACTAGATACGTTACTGCATTGAATTGTAAAAGTCAAAGTTCAACCAAACCAATTTTTTAAAATAGCCCAAATTTCGTTTTTTGGCAAAACGGGATAAGTCCACCTAAAACATGTATTTCTGATTCAAATTTGGTTTTCCAGGAGTTTCATGAATCTGACTGACTCTAGAATTTTTTAGAATATTTTCAAAAATTATAATTTGCCGACTTTTTCCGTTTTGCCTCAATATCAATAACTTAAAGTGGAGTCAAAAGTCCGGGAGATGAAATTTTAATCGTTTTGAGTGAAACCAAACTTTTTTTCTTTTAAAATTTTGTGTGTGTAAAATAACTTACGCATATATATTACTTGCTTTCTATAAACTACGAAAACACTTGAAAACCAAAGTTAAATCAGAAATGCATGTTTTACGTTGACCTCATTTTGCCAAAAAACAGAATTTTTGGGAATTTTAAAACACTGCTATGGTTGAACGTTGGCCTTTATCATAAAAAAATTGACTTATACCTAGGTTGCCAAACAACTCTTCACATTACTAGTGTACGAGTGTATAGTAAACTTGTACTTCTAACACAAGTCATTTTATTTGGAACCTATATGTACATATAGCTCAAAAGTCAAAAATCTATCTATATCCTTAAAGAATTAAAAAAAAAAATTTAGTTTTACAAAATCTTTTCAATTTGGTTTCAGAATTGTACACTCTCATTAGTTGGAGGTGGAATCAACAAAACTACAAAGAAAACTGTACGCGGCCGAGTCTTCTATCCTCCATTACTTACTCCAATAACCTGTCATCGACAGCCCAATATTACCAATATTATTACTTATTACTGAAACAAAAAAATAACTTTTGATCTAAAGTTCTCGGCTCAGTATCGAATTTAAGATTTTGACATGGATTCCATTTCAAACCTAGGCGGCCGAAGCCGGAGCCCAAATTCAGAATTATTTCTATTGTACTTCTGGCTTTTCGGTATGGTAATATTTTTAGGGTGTCTTATCAGATTCTGCATTCGTTGCTGTAATCAAACGTACTCTGAAAATAAGGGCGAACATAATACATTTTTCGGTGAGTCGCCGTCGCCATCTAATACTACATCACGTGGTAAGACAATGGGGCAAATAATTATCCCTGTTTCGGATATTGTTTAAAGAGGATTTTCGAGGTGAAAGGGGACGGGGGTGACGACAATGTTTGAGGATGTCACTACATGGGATACGAATTAAGTTAGTTTTAAAATAAGCATTTTTGCATACCATGTACAAAATTTTAAATTAAGTTAATTATTGTTAGAAATTTAAATGTATATTTAACTAGCTATCTTATGTAAAATTTAATCTTGGTCCTAAATTATCAGTATTTTTTATTTTAGTATGAAGCATTTTAAAAAACTACATAAAAATGCTTGAGTCAAATTAAATACGAAACCTGCCATATGATGGCAAATGTACGAAGGTATGTAATGTAATCTTATTTTCATAATCAATCTTATTTATATCTATAATATATCCAGACTGAGAGACTAGATAGACTTCTCGGATAGACTGCAAATATGTATCGCTACATGATTAATTACATAAAAAACAATAGCTAAAGCCCTTGTTTAATGCACCCTTAACAGCAAAATTAAGAATTTTGAATTTGCCGCCAAATTTTAGTTGTCAACTAACGGGTTGTAAATTATGGGAAAGCATTAAGCCGTACAGTGTGTTTTTAGTTCCGTAAATTAATCAATTTATCTAATAAAACCAAAAATACAATATTCCCATTTTTAATTTCCCGCCAAAACTTTCAATATTGTGTTAAATCAAGATTTCGACCGGTTACTCAATAAATTACACTATAATGATATGTCATTGGAACGGTAACAAAAATGCAAATCTAAATAACTTGGTGTTCCAAGCACGATCGTTATTAGTTTTTTAATGGTTACTAAAAAACATAATTCAAAATTTAAAAAAATTAACGAATTTCATGATATATTATTTAAAAGCATTTAAAAATAAGCACACACATTTTTTTTTGTTTTTAGTTTGTGGCCCATACAACACATTTTAGGATAAATTAAAAATTTGAAAGAGTAAATAAGTTCTTTAGAAAGCCCAAGATGTTTTATTTCTATGTTTATGCAAAGTGCTAAATGTTCTATATTAACATGATTTTGAAACTTGAAAAATATTCTATTTACATCTTTTTGATAAGTACTAACTGTTCATTGATTTGACTGTTGGTCCCTTCAACTGCTAATTGCAGACAAAGTATAATTGCGATACTTCTCAAACACACATCCATTCTTCCTTGCCTTTGTGGGGGATTACAATTTGTTTGAAAATTTAGTCGGTTAAAAAATGTGACCTGTAGCTTTGCGACAAGGGGAGGGATGGACAAACAGACGGACAGACAGACATGTACCATTTTATTATAGATGCTGCTAAAGCTCAGCACCTAAAAAGGAGGACACCCGGAGCTATCAAGAGAATGTCGCCGCATGTACTCTCTCGATTTTAAAAACAATAACCACACTGAATTTGGCAGCGTTTGGTTACTACAGATCCAAAATAACTTAACTGCATTTTGCGCCGTTCCCTCACAATCACACGCCAAAATTTAAAAAGAAATCAATTTTTTGCAATTTTGCAACCCCGCCCCGTAGCTTCTACAATGTTTGTCCGATTTTCGAAAACTTTTAAGTTTTGTGATTGCTAAAACACTATCTAAAATCATGTGTAAAATTTAATAAATGCACATATACTAAAGATTTTATTATATAACTCATAATTAAGAAACGACAATTAATTTGATAGCTACTCCAAAGAAGCAGCAAAATAAATTTAAAAGCCAATTTAAACACTGACAAACATACTACATGTAACTAAATGAGTATTGACAACATGTTAAAAGTGAACACGTTGTCATCTTGACTTCATACGGGCCTGTTTTTATTAGTATGTATGTTAACATTGTACTAATTAAAAAAAAAGGCAAGCCAAAGGTATACGTTACATGACACAATGTCAAAATTTTAAAATGATACTAAGCTGAATTTTATATGCAACTCGTTAAAAAGTCCTTTAAAAAACTGATTCAAATTTTAATAGTTGCCAGGTGCAATAAAACGTATGCTTTATTCAGCCACGTAGATCCACGTTCTGAATTTCAAGCATTTACAATTAGCTCGCAGAGATAAATGAGTGGACTATATAGTGAGCATAATAAGCATAATGTACACTCAACTTGCAAAATAAAGTGAATTAAAACAATGAAATAAGATACTTTCTGCCTCGGCAGCTGGCTATTAAACGAGAAACTAGCAATGATCTGATGAATAAAATCATGCAAATTCAGGGACGGACTTGTTGTTCTTTGTGGCCTAGGAGTTTCTATTGCCAAAGTTTGAGGGCCCACCACGGGCTGTGGGGTCCAAAGCCGCTAAATATATGTAATCTGTGAGGAGTTAGTGGGTCATGACGTCATGTAGCAATGCTTGAAACTCTATATGGCAAGTGGCAAGTGAAAAGAAAAATTTATGAGGTTAAAGTTGTCGGTCGCTGTAATAAGGGGTTCATTGATTGTAACAAAGAGAATTTCCCCATTGGCCGTTCATTATAGGTGAGAAGTTGGTTGGCCCATCGAGCCGGCTTCCTCGTTCCCCAATATTTAAAATAAAAATTTATAAAAAAGAAACCACAGTCCGCCCCTAGACGTGTGACGTTTTGGTTCGTGCCCTAGTTGAACGTTGTCATTGAAATTTGAAATTAATATAATACAGCTTCAAGTATTACATGGTTGTTTTTTATTTGCAGATGCAGTCACTAAACATAAACAACAGCATTTTACATCTAACACCTTCAAATTTTTGCAAGTGCAAAGAAACAGCTGGAAAACAGGAAAGCCCGTTTACCTTCACTTTGTTATTATTCCATCAAACTTGCATAAACTCTAATGTCGTTCTGCCGATACATTATTACTTTACTGTTTAGTGTAATCCTTGGGATTTAATTACCTTATAGGTATATGCTGCTGAACAAATATTGGAATTTTTCTAAATTAATTACTAGTCCACTCAAGTCCAAAATACGTGTGCTACTTCTAAATGCATTTTAGTTCAGTTTTTCAAGTGAAAAAAGCTTTATAATAGCTGCCTCTGGCTGTATGCGTTACTTATTAGAATTTTGTTCAGTTCAAGTAGCACTGTGATAGATCTCATCACATTGACGTAGAGCGCCTAATAAACTACCCTGTTGTCCTCAAAAATTAAAAATATGAAGAGCTACGGTGACACCAACGTCCAATTTATTTGGTTATTTACTTTGCTTATTGTAGGAATCTCTGGTATGCAGTTTGTACTAGTTTAACTTTATCTAGTTATATAGTTTTGAAGAGACATTGTCATTTTATTAGGCTTAATCATATTTAATTTATTAACTTCTTTATAGGGTTCCTACAATACAATAAAGTCTAAAAAGCTAATTATTTTGTTCCGTTTATTTTTTAGCAATGCACAGTCCGGCCACTGAAATGTTACCCTCGACAAATCTAAGCATCGTCAATTTAGGTACGTGCATTTAAAAATAAAAGGGCGACCGTTATATTTTTGTCGATTTGTCTTGTCAGTTGCGTATACATATTTTACATTTTAAAATCGTTAAAATTATAATAGTGCGTAATGCACTGTCTTATTTTGGTGAATTGATTTTTCATTTCCAGCCTGCGGTGGGATCGTTGCAGTATCTGGACTTACCCCTAAAGAATCCTTGGTTCTAAGTTACCGTTCTGCCGGTAAACACAAGAAAGGTGAGAAATGCCTGTGGTCGCTGGATACTTCTGAAGGTGGACAGCGCTACAACTTTAAAGTGAAGATAACTCTACTCATAAGCGAACCTGTAAACTCAGGCAGTAGCTTGTCAGCTGTGGCCTTAAAATCAACGACAGGCAACGAATGGGACCTTCAAAATCATGAACTAACGTATTAGTTTTGAAAATATTTCGTATATGAATAAACTTGAGTTAGGTTTAAATGTTTGTAAATTAATTTTGCAGTTTAACCTATATACTACATGAAATTATTTTTACATTTAACCCAAATATATTTTCAAGGTCAAACGCCCCGAATTACAAATCAATGAGTTGGGATTACAATCTTTACCTAAGTTACGTCTCGAGTAAAGGTCCTGCATCTAGTTTTCTCATCATGGTGACTCTCCTTGATACTTGCTGTAAAAGCCCAGGATCGAATTTTGTTTTCATGAATGAGTCGGAAACCAAACCGTATGGTAAAGCTGCCAATTTTGACAAATTTTCGATGATGATCAACCCGCCCCACCCAGTGACAACCCTGACGGTCGACTATTTAACTTCTGAAAAACAAATTATCTGTTCGTGGGCCGATTCGTTGAATATTTACGAGATCAAAGTGAAAACCTGCCCCAGCAGACTCCTGCGGTACACAAAATAGTTTATAAAATGCATAACATTTATTCTAATAATTTTCTTGTATTGAAAGCGTGTAAAATTATCTACATGTTTTTTAAAAGTTAGATATTGTTTTCTTTAACAATTTGAAAAAGGATCACAACTACTTATATTTTTGTATGCTTCTAAAAAGTACATTATTTTTATTTACATGTTTTTAAAAACCTTGACTTATACCATTTGCAAGTACTTTTATCGTGCAAAATGTCCCATTTACTCACATTACATATAGCATGTGTTTAGCTATACTTGTTACATGTTTTTGAGCTGTGATTTTTAAAGTTCAGAATCTACTATTTTAAATTTTGAAAAAAATATAAAAAGGCAAGGTTGATATTTTTAAAGAGCACACACGGTTTCTACTTTCATGCTTTACTACTTTTTTTCCAACTTTAAAATTTTAAAAAGCCACAGATAATCTTTACTTACGTATAATGACTAATGACATATCCTAATGTGAGTATGAGAAAACATGATGCAATAATGATTACTTAAAAAAAACATTTATCTTTAGATTGTGTGGAAGCGGAAATCTTACATTTCCAATTTCGTACAAGTCACAGTACCCACTTTTAGCAACGTTCTACACTAGCGAAGGGGGAAAAGTTGGAACAAAATTTCAGATTTCCTACAATTCAAATTCAAAATAATTTCCGTCGCATTTGAACGTGCCACACTTGAACAGAATTTAATTCCAGCAATCGCAGAGGACATAGGTTAGCGGCATGCTTTATTGATTAATAATTTGGAGCGGGTATTTTAATTTTTTCAAACCATTATTTGCAATGCTGCTTAAAAATTAATAATGTCAATTAATTATGTATCACTAATTAACAAAATTTTAATTATTTTATTGCACTCTAAACATTATATATTTTTAGCTTATAAAGTTTGTATGATCTTAATAAATGCCAGATCATTAATAAATAAAAATGCCAGAGTATTAATAAATAATTATTGACTTGCTATAGAAAGGCTGCTATATGGCATTCATTTGATTTGTGTGCATTATTATATGACGATGCTATTTACATTTACATTTGCACTTGCGAAGGTGATTCTATTATTATGAAAAAATTGCAAATATTAATTACGTCTGCTTAGGATTCATACCGCTCTGTTCATTAATGATTAGAAATGCTTCTGAAAAAATTTAAATAACTCATTGACGTTGTGTAGTGAATATATTATCATGCATCAGATAAGAAATAAAATTAAATAATTCAATTCCTTTTATTTATTCAATAATCGTTACGCCATGGTATTGACGAATAGGGTGTTTTGCTAAAATAAAATTAGAAGCAAAAGTCTTTATTACAATAACACCGCTTCGTAATTTCTTCAATCTTCTCAGAGGTAATGGGAACGCAACTATCTTGAAACTTTTGAGGGCTGCAACCTTCCATGTGTACGTACGCTAGGAGATGACCCACTTCGAAGTTACTTAATTTAAAGGATGTTTGGTGGTCCGCCTGACAGGATCCATTGCAAGGTACCTCGTCCACTTTATCACACGAAGTATTCTTATCCCTTCCATCTGGCGGGTAGTAACTCATACAGTCATTAAAGCATTTAAGACTATCTGTTGGAATAAATTAGTACAAATTAAAACTTTGTCATAATCCAGAAATAGGATATGGATACGCAAGTTGGCCAGAAAATGAAAGTATTTAAAATTATAATAATTAATAGTAAAAAAAAACATAGTTTTACGTACCTCCTGCAAAAAACATATTAAATGTAATGAGCACGACGAGAATCAGAACTGCAAATATTTTCA